>JABUQX010051135.1:0-90000 GCA_015478945.1 Trachelipus rathkii
GTTACTTTACTTGTGTTAAGTGAGGAACTTTGTTAATGTTAACAGTATATTAGGGCGTAAGATGTGTTAGGCCTGTCGTTGTACATTATTTTTCCTAGTTCAGGTATGGCTATGTTAGCTTTATTAATGTGGGAAAACATTGTTATGTTAGCATATATTCGGGGTTGTATATAAGGAACTCAGTGGAACTTTGTTAATTACTATGTTAATTCGTGCGTATGGTGTTGTTAGGTTTGTCTTTGTACATTATTTTCTTATTCATATGATATGTTATGTAGCTTTATTGATGTGGAAACTTATATATGTTAGGAGTATATTCGTGATTAGTATTGATAATTAACAATGTGTGAGAAATTTTTAGTATTAAATGTTACTGTGTCAGTGTAAGATTTAACGTTAATATGTTAGAGATATGCTTGGAAAGTATGCAACAGGTTACGTTTTGCATTACCATGGTAGTTTGCTTTCTGTGTAAAGGTGGAACTGTGTTAATGTTAACAGTTTAAATTTGTGTTTAAGGATGTGCAGGTCTGTCTTGTGTATTGATATATCTTAGTTAGATGATGCTAAGTAATCTCTATTAATGTTGAAAACTTTGTTACGTTACTTACTTTCGCTGTTCTGTATGATAATTAACCAATGTTGTGAGAAAATTTAGTTAAATGTTACGGTGTTAGTGTAAGATTAACGTTATATGTTAGAGGTTATCTTGAAAAGTAATATTAGGTTACGTTTTGCATACCATGGTAGTTGCTTTACTCGTGTTAAGTGTGGAACTTTGTTAAATGTTAACAGGTTATTTGTGTTAAGTTGTGATAGGTTTGTCTTTGTGCATTATTTTCTAAGTTCATGTTGATGCTATGGTAGCTTTATTAATGTGGAAACTTTGTTACGTTAGCATACTTTCGCTGCTCTGTAATGATAATTAACAATGTTGTGATAAATTTTAGCTAAAATGTTACTGTGTTAGTGTAAGCGATTAACGGTAATATGTTAGAGTTTTATGCTCGAAAAAGTAAGATTAGGGTACGTTTTGCATACCATGTTAGCTAGCTTTACTGTGGTAAGTGTGGAACTTTGTAATGTTAACAGTTTATTTCGTGTGTAGTTGTGATAGGTTTGTCTTTGTGCATTATTTTCTTAGCTTCAGTTGATGCTATGTTAGCTTAATTGAATGTGGAAAACTTTGTTACTTTAGCATACTTTCGCTGCTCTGAATGATTAATTAACCAATGTTGTGATAAAATTTTAGTTAAATATTACTGGTTAGTGTTAAGATAACGTTAATAGGTTAGAGTTATGCTTGATAAAAGTAAGATTAGGTTACGTTTGCATACCATGTAGTTGCTTTACTGGTGTTAAGTGTGGACTTTTGTTAATGTTAACAGTTTATTTGTGTGTAAGTTGGGTTTGTCTTTGTCTTTGTGCATTATTTTCTTAGTTCATGAGTTGCTATTGTTAGCTTTATTAATGTGAAACTTTGTTACGTTGACATAATATTTATTGATCTTTGTATAAAGAACTTGCATTTATGATTATGTTATCAAAATGATTACTCGAAAAGTGACTGGAATCAAAAGATTCAATAGATCACAAACTGGACTGGTAGTGGTTGGATGTAGTTGGATGGTGGTTTTGATGACTGATTTACTGCTTGTTAGGGTATGATAAACGTTAAAATTTTAGTAAAAAGTTTGACCTTAATATTAGATCAATAGTTTTTCAATAGATCCACAAGATGCGTCAGGAGGAGGGTAGGATAGTGTTTGATATTTTAGTGATTACTGCTTTAGGGTATTAAAACATGAAAATGTTAGTAAAAAATTTGACCTTTAATCAATAGACAATAGATCACGACTGGACATGAGGGTGGTTGGATCAGCTTGACTTTAGTGATTTACTTGCTTTAGGGTATGTAAAACATGAAAAATTTTAGTAAAAATTGACCCTTAATCAATAATCACACTGCGACAAGAGGGTGGGACAGGAAGGTATATGGATGGTGTTTGATTACTGATTTACCGCTTTAGGCTATGTTAAAAAAAACGTAAATTTGTAAAGTTATAAAACATAAAAAGTGTAAGAATATTTTATTTATAATTTTTTTTTTTTGTTTTTTTTTTTTTGTTTTTTCTTGATTGGTTCTGAAACCATTATTTCGAAAATCTACAGACCCAATAACATATTTAAGCACACTGGTATTGTTGTTATACGAAATTTCTTTATTAACTCGCACCGCAGTGGCTCCAGCACCGGCCGGAACCAACTCATCAGATTCCTATACCAGGCATTCTAGAAATCAACTGGATCCCTCTCACAAATTCAGCCTTCTACATCGAATTATTTTAATGTTTGAGGGGTGGGTCCCATGACTAGGTACCTCCTCATCTAACAGCCACTCCAAATTTTATCACGATACGTTAACTCTAATTTATATAGATATATGTCGGAGCCAGCAGCGCGGTGCCGGTGCGGTGCGACCGGTGGCAGTCCAGTGCGTCCGGACTCGGAGTTCGCGGACGCAGGCGCAAAAAGGGATAAAACAAACCAACGTCAGAAGTGATCCCCTTCGGGGATCACTTCTTCGATGTAATAATAATAATAATAATAATAATAATAGGTATGTGAATGTGTATGTGCGCGCGCGCGCTCTCGCGCACTGACGTAATCTCGGCTGCGCCGAGATTGACGTCATCACGCTCGCATCCAACTCTCGTAGCCTAAACTCACCCATGCTGATCACGCCACAAAGGGCGTAAAGCGCTAATATCGATGTCACCCTCAGACGGGTGACCACCCGCTTATATACATCCTACAGACTTGACATTTACACGGATTCGGCCTTATCCCATATATACATTTTATATTCCAAGTTTCAGACCTATATCTCTTATACTTTTTGAGAAAAAGGTGTGGGATCCCAAACTGACCTCTGATTTACTACTATATATATATATATTAACAGATTAGGCTGTATGAAAGTCCCGGCAATATCGCAATTTCCGCAATTGCGGACTACCAAAAAAAATTGCGGAATGCGATTGCGATATTTGAAAAAGTTGCGGAATTGCAGTTAGCGGAATGCCTAAATCATTACGCAATTGCGAATTGCTGGAATTTAATTCCGAAATTCCGCAATTAGAGGACTACCAAGAAAAATTGTGGAATGTTTTCAATCCTTAAAGTTTTAAAAAAACAATGTAACAATATTAGGGCATGTATTAGTCTTAGATATGTACAAAAATAATTGGCAAAAGAAAGAAATGTTCATTTAATTGGAATTTTGTTTATTTATATATATATATATATATATATATAATATATATATATATATTATATATATGATATAATATATATATATATATTATATATATATATATATATATATTTAATTTTTTAAAAAAATAAATATAAAATTATATATATATTATATATATATATATAATATATTATAATACTTATATATATATTTTAGAGTTATGACTAAAAAATTTTTGCCAAAAATTTTTGACACTCCTGTTGGTCGCAAATGGATTGAACTATTTGGAACTTGAATTACAAAAAACACTATTATTTGCAGCGTGGCCATAAAAAACTTCCCGCACCAATCCGTTTCAGTATCAGTGTGTGTCACGAGATATGTATGTACGGTGCTGTATCTTGTAGCAAAAAAAAAAGTAGATCCTTATAAAATCGCTCATGATTTTATTAATGATTATTTAAATTATTAGTTATTAAATGACTTATGACAAAGGAAAACGTGTCAAACGTTTAGCATCACATGCAGCTAAGTTGGTGACAAAAATCTCTTTCAAGTAATAAAGCTACTGCTCCAGTCTGGCCGAAGATGGAATCAGTGTTCCAACACTATCACAGTCAGGTGTTTGGCGAGCTGTTATAAGAAGTAGCGAGATGCGAGCGTAAAAATAAAATCTATTTTGCAAGAAGAGAAATATTTCTGCCTTCGTTTTGACGGTAAGCGAATTGCAAACCACGAGTATCAAGTGGTAATCTTAGAGGATTGAAATTAGGTATAGTAAAATGTGAATGTTGATTATCACAGTATATTTTTAATGCAAAGTTGTGTGAATCAATTTGATGCATGGAAGAACTTCAAAAATAATCGTATGTGACACAACAGCAATAAATACTGGAAGAGTGAATGGAATTGTTAAAAAATTAAAAACTGAAATGGTCACTTGAGGATTTGGTCAGCCACAGTACATTGGCTGCCAGCATCATATTCTTGATAGAATCTTATAGCATGTGTTAGACTTCTTTAATCCAATTTCTTCTACCAAACCAACTCTCAACTATGAATTCGTGGACGAAGTAATAAAACAGTACGATATCTTGCAGCAGTCCTACAAGCCAGAGAGTGAAATGATAACTATTCAAATTCAGGTTGGCGAGATGATTTTAGATTTCTGTATGAGTTATGTAGAGCATTCAGTTCCTTAAAGAAACTAGTGCGTTACCCCGTAATTAATTGGAGAAAATTACCGTCCCTTCACAATGCCATATGGAATTCACGTGCCTTATATGCTCTTATTTCGTACTTCCTCCTTCCTAAATGGAGAATTTCACTTGAAACACCGTGCGCTTTCATCTCAAATACATGGCAAGAAGCCTGGTTTTCTAACCAAATGTTTAACGCACAGATTCACCAGAAATTGATGGATGGAATTTCCGAATTAAATTGCTCTGCAGCCTTGAAGTGCTTTGTAACTCACTGGAATGTTGAAATATCCGTGGTAGATATACCACAAACAAATAGGCCTACATATTTGTGCCGAACAAGGGGTGAAATAATGGAAGAACTGTACCAGAAATGCAAAACAGATAAATATTTGAATCTAAGCTTATTGCAACTAATACATTTTGATTGTGCAATGAATGTTACTTAGGTTTCAGAGTTTCTTTGTCATGCGTACGGAATATTTTTATGAAGTGAACGAAAGAATTGTCATTTTCATAGTCATTATTGTCATCTAATTATAAAAGTCAGGGATTTCTAATACAGGCCTAAAAAAATTTTTTTGGTGCATAAACTCTCCAAAGTATATATATTATATATAATTATGTACATATACATTAACTATATATAGTTTATATATATATATATAATATATTTGTACATACGAAAACAAGAATTTGGCAGAATATATACTAGACATATACTAGCTCTATAATATACCTTATATATATATATATATATATTATACCGTATATATATATATATTATATATTATATATATAGTCTATATAATATATAATATATATATATATTTTATTAATAATATATATATGATATATATATAGTACTATATATATATATATATATATAAATATATATAATAATATATTATACCGTATATATATTATAATGATATTATATATATATCATAATCATTATAAAACTAAATATATATAATATAATATATACTATATATATATTACTATATATATATATATTATCATATATAATCATTACACGCACGCCACGCAGATCGGCGAGAGCGTCCAGCTTCAAGTCAACCTGCCCTCACAAAAACCCAGAACCACGAGGCTGGGCCTCTCAACAGATTGCTCGATCTACCACTTCATGACGATGTGTCGTCAACTCCCAAGCCAGAAAAGACAGATTCACAACACTCTAGCGCAAGCGGAAGACAAAAACCGGGAACAGCCACGACCAACAATGACAGCCGGTGGTATATATATATATTAATTATACTATAAGTAGATTATATATATATATTATATATAGTATATATATAATAATATATATATATATTATAATTATATATATATATATATAAATACTAAAAAAAATACAACTTTTTAAAAGGTGGGGGGGGGGGGGGGGCCTTTTTCCAAAGGGGGAGGTTTGAGCACCTGTTTGGGGACATAGAACATGCTGATGACCACAGCCCTCCGCCCTCATTTCAAACTTCCAGTCGTTGAGTTCTTGAATGAGGACTTGAAGGAGATCATTCAGGAAGAGGGTTATCAGTGAAGTGCTGATAAACGTGACTCCTGGTCACGACAACGATGGTGCCGCCCAAGAGCAGGAGCAGGAGGAAAACGACCCCTTTCATTACAGGAAGGTGAATGACAACCAGCCTCTGGCTATCGACCACCATGAGGAGGACTTGAAGAAGGCTTTTAATAAAAAAAAATTGAGGAAATTTACATTTGAACAAGCTGAAGGTGAAGAGGACCACCCCACTGTCTGTATACCTTATTCCCTCAGCAGCACAGAGAAGTCTGGTTGGACCTCTTTATTAAGTACAATACCCCTGCCCCCCTCCGCGGTTGTGGAGAAATTGTTTAGTTTGGGCTCTAATGTTCTCAGACCTAAGAAGTCATCCCTGACTGATGAGACTGATGAGAATTTTGAGAAGCTGGTGTTTCTGAATTGAAATATGCACCTCTTAAATTTGAAGTGCCTGTGCCAGATGGAGTAAAAGGAAGAGGAGGAGGAGGAGAACAACAGCAATGACTAACTAGTAATTACAATTAGGTTAGGTATATATATATATATATATATATATATATATATATATATATATAGATATATATATCATATATATATATATATAAGAGATATATATATATATATATATTATTATTATACCTAACATAATTGTCGTTACTAATTAGTCAATGTTTTTGTCCTATTCCTCTCCTCCGTCCTCCTTCCTTTCTCCACCCTTTGGCACAGCCAAGAAGCATGATTCTCTGGAGACTCTGAGAGAACGAGTTTTGAACCTGATGGAAGAAGATGCTAGTTCTACTGAAAGGACGAAAATTCCTACCTTTGAGTGTTTAACTCGAGACTGGCGTCGGAAACCATTGCGCCGAGAATTCTCTAGAGTGTTCGAGGGTTAAGAGTTTCGGACCAGAAAGAGAAGACGCTGGTTCAACTGAAAGGGCGAAAACCCCTACCTGAGAGTTGTCTAGATCTATATATATATGTATTATATATATATATATATTAATATAGATATATACTATATACTAATATATATATATATATATATTTATATTATATAGAATATATATATATATAAAATAACCATACTACAAATATATATAATATATAATATATATATATATATAATATATATATATATATATATTATTATATATATATATTACTATATTATAAAAAGAAGAACAAAAAAGAAAGATGTGTGGAATAATAAAAGGAGGAAAAAATAAAATATAAAAGCTGCATACGTAGAGGGGGAAAAAGAGGAATGCCACCTCCGCCCCCCCCCCCCCCCCCCCCCCCCCCATTCTCCTCCGCAATGTTTTTTTTTTTTTTTTTTTTTTGTCTTATTTGTAAAAGGAGGCTCTCTTGGAAGGAAGCGCGAAAGGTAAGAATGAAAAAAAGAGGAACATGCTCAGAAGTATTGAATAGGGATAGGTGCTTCGTAACTGATGAAACGGATGTGAGGGAGTGTGGAAGCAACACTTCGAAAATCTGTATAAACATTGGTAGTAATGAAAGAGTGACTATGAATGTGGTGGCTTGATGCGTGCAGGAGGAATGGATATTTTGGATGCAGGTCATTTAATATAGGAGGAGTAATGGGTAGACGTGAGGACAGGTGAAGAATGGTAAAATCTGCAGGTATAGATAAATTGCTGTGAAATGAGTCAAGAACGAGTTGAATGGTGATATGAATGATTTGGAAATTGTGCCAAACAAAGCGCACTGATTGGAGGGTATAAGTTCCAGATTGGAGGCAGAGCAGTAATAGTACCCTTATATAAGCGTAAGGGAGATGGATACTGGTAACTGTAGGAATTATAGAGGAATTAAAGTTTATTGAGTGTTGTAGGAAGATATATGCTGTATTTTGGTCGTAAAGGAGTGCGTCAAGTGTACTGAAGGACTGATGGTAAAGAACAAGGTGCGTTTAGGAATTGTAGAGGATTCTCATCAAATATTTACTTAAAACAAATGATGAGAAAAATGAGGAGAAGAAGAATAAATTATATTTAGTTTTATGGATTGCCAACAGCGTATGAATAGGATTAATAGCGGAAGCTCAATGCCAGCGTTTTCAGTGTTATATAGGTGTTGGTGGTAGGCTTCTGAAGGAATCAAAAGATGTATGGACGATAGTGAAGCGTGTACAAGAATAAATGATTCGAGTTTAATATTATAGCGACGATGGGCAGGGATGTTGTTTAAAGTCTCCTTGGCTATTAAAGTGTGCATATGGATTGGGGTCTATGAAAGAAAGTTAGGTTGGTGCAGGATGATGGTGTTAGAATGATGGAAGAATGGAAAGAGAGAGTGGAAGGTGCCTACCTATTATATTTCAGGATTATTTATTTTGGTTTTGTGTGGTGAATCCGAGAGAGTTTGAGATGATTGCGTAGAGAGATTTGGGTGGATGTGAGTAAGGATGTTATGTGGTAGATAAGAGGGAGTTTATGGTTGTGAGTGAGGACCGTCCTCGGTGTGAAGTTACGTGTCAGCAGGGTCGAGCAACTAGGAACAAGTGTCGATTTAAAGATATTACGAATATAATGTTGGACTGATTAAAGGAACAGAGATGATGCAGAGTGTATTGAAAGTTGTGAATGGCAGGAGGTGGCTGGTGCAATTAAATCGTTAGGTGGATGTAAGGGGGGATAAGTCGTTGAGTGCACTAGGATTCTTACTAATTGCAAGGGTATGTAGTTACCCAGTATTAATGCATAGTAGTGAGACTATGGTCTGGAAATAAGAGGTAGTGATCTGAAGTAAAATATGTTGATGGACAATCTTAAGGGCGTGTTAGGTGCGCAGAAGAATTGATAAAATGAGGAATGAAACGTATTAATTAGAGTGTGTGGTGTGAAGAAGGAATTAATGAGAAGAGCAATAAATGAAAGTACGTGAGAATGTTTGGGTCATGTGAAAGGATTGGATGACAGTCGTTGGTTAAGGGATTGCATAGTGGTTGTGTTGTCGTGTGTGTGTGTGTGTGTGTATGTGTGTTGTGTGGTGTGTTGTGTTATGTGGCTGGGAGAACGAACAAAAAGTTGACTGAGTCCGTAAAGGAAATGTCGGGAGGAGAGAAATGTAAGTTTGCAGAGGCGAAAAGAAAGGTGCTTAATAGGAGTGAATGAGTTTTGTGAGGGGGTAAAGTTGTGGCCCACCTGGGCCAAAGGATGAAACCCCCACATTGACGAGATGCATGTCGCGGTTCCGCTTGATGCTCTAGGTGAATTTTCTGATGCGGACGGAGTTCTCCAGCTAATAGCGTAATAAAGGGCTTACATAGAAGGCTGGCACTTTCTTTCTTCCTTTGTCATGTTTCTTCTACTACTTTCTTTTTCCGAGTCGCATGTTACGCAACCTTACCCCCAGTCTTGGGGAAGAAAGGTGGTTGATGATAATAAATAGTACATATATTTATATATTAATCAATGTATATACTATATATATATATAATACATATTATATATATATATATATATATCTATACATATATATATAGTATATATAATATATAGTATATACTATATAAATATATATATAATATATATATGTTGTCTATATATTATATAAAATTATATATAAGTCAAAGTTAAGGATAAATGCTTGTTAATATATTCTATATTATAAAAATAACATAAATGTAAAAAAGTTAAATAAACTAATATAAATTGTATTTACCTATTAACTTAGGTCAAGCATAAGACCTTCGTCCAACGATGGGTAGACTATCAGAGTAGTGAAACTAATATTCAGCGATAGAATATAGTAATTTGCGATTAGCTGACTGCGAAGCAAAAAAAAGTTGCGGAATTGGGAATTCGATAAGCGTCGCGACACCACAAAATAGAATTTGGCGAAATGTTGCCGAAATTGCGATACGCGGACTGGGCGAAGCAGAAAAAAAGTTGCGAATTGCGAACGCGTGGAATGCCCACAAAATATAGCCGGAAATTCGCGAATTGCGGACTAAAAAAAAAGCAACAAAATCAACAAAAAAAAAACAAAATCTAAAAAAAAAAAAACAAAAAAAAACAAAAAAATGCGGGTGCCCACCTCTGTATATATTATATAAGTATAATATATATTATATATATAATATACTATATATAATAGTATATATACTATATATATAATATATATAATATATATATATACTATTATATATATTACTATATTACATATATATTATTAGATATATATTATGAGTCAGGGATATCAATTATATAACTAATATATACTGATACATATATAGATTATTTATATATATATAAGTGAAATATAGATATATTTTTTTCCAACTCATCCGATCAACGATCATATTTTCAGTGGTTTGCTACTGTCGGAGAAACACAAATGCTTATTACGTTAGATATTTTTTTGTATACTTCAAAAAAAACTTTCCTTAAATTTCTAAAAAAAAAAAAAATTTTATAATTTTTGTGGTTCAAACATACCAAAAGAACAAATCTAAAACTATTGCATATACAAAGAAATTATCTAAATTAAAAAAATGTGTATCTCCCCTATTCATTGTCCTGAAAATTTTCACTGATCGGCAGGAGAGGGAGAAAAAAACTCTATCGCAATTTATTATATTAAAAAACTATGAAAGTAGTTTGAATTTCGAACTGACTTGCAGCCCTACAAAGGCAAAATCAAAAAGGCCATTTCATGTACTTTTGTATGGTAACTAGACTCTAGCATATGTCATATTTCAAGCTTTGACAGTCATTTCACAAATAAGTTGTAGGAGTTGTCATACGCCCTTACCCACCAGTACATATACATTGTGACAACTTGATATAGGTTTTCTCAAAAATCTGAAAACACTCTATATATCTGCAAAAACTGACTATCAGAGACGCGAGATATTCACCGCACTGACACGAAAGATTATAATATAAGTACGGTGTAGAAAAAGGCTAATAAGTTTTGCTGTTCTTTGCAGCCCAAATACAAAATATTGTATGAGAAAAAATTTGTAAGTCGATTGTGTGTTCTGAAATCATATATTATTAGATGGGAATGGTAAAATGCGGGATACAGCTGAAACCAGCAAATAATTGTAACCTGCCTCTCAATCTCACACGGAGAGACAACAGGAAGCGTCCTAATATTTGCTCCGAAGTACGTCCAATTCATTAGCGCCACCAATAAAAAATGGAGATGAGAAAATTAACTTAATTAATTACAGAACAATTTTGAAATACGAACCCTCCACACCCCGAAGCTTTTCTCCTGACCGCTAAAACGTTGTTTTCGGATGTGTTTTTTTTGGTATGTAAAATTTTTTCCAGAATTATTAATATTTTATAACTATATGTTTTTGACATTCTTCGCTTCAACTTCAGCAATTTTTTTTCGAAATGACTATTGCAAACTCTGGTACACAAGCCTAATCCACAAGCTACAGATGAGGTCTTACTACCATCAGCAACTACATAAATAGTTACTATACACTCCTAGCTTACTATCTATCTGGAATTTAGCTCGTCTCTACAGCTATGTTGAACCAATTCAATCGGAGAGGATGAAAAAAATTATCGCAATTTTTCATATTAAAAACTGAAAAAGTAGGTTTTGAATTTCGACACTGCTGAGCCTAAATTTCAAAAAATCAAAAAGCTATTTCATGTATTTTGTAGGTAATAGACCTAGCTATGTATATTTCAAGTTTGAAGTCATTCCAAAAAAGTTGTAGGAGTTGATGCGAAAAATGTAAATGTATAGGTTTTCAAAAATGAAAAATCTGAAAAAAATGACTACAGACGCGAAATCACCCGGAAACGAAGTTTTAGAGGTGAGAAAAAGCTAAAGTTTGCTTTCTTGCTCCATCAAAATTGTTTGAAAATTAAGAACTTTATGTCTATTTTTAGATGGGGGTAAAATGGGGTACAGCTGAGCAATAATTGTAACCTGCCCTTAATTAAGGGCAGGGTCTAATATTTGCTCCAGAAGTACTCCATTTTAGCCCCCACATAAAAATGGAGATAAAATTCTTAATTTTCAGACAATTTTGATCGAACCCTCCACCCGAAGCTTTTTCTGACCTCTAAAACGTTGTTTTCGGGTGTTTTTTTGGGTATGTAGAAATTTTTCCAGAATTTTAATATTTTATAAACCTATATTTTTGACATTTTTAATTTCAACTCCAGCAATTTTTTTTTCGAAATGACTTCAAACTTGAAATATACACAGATGGGTCTATTACCATAAGAATACATGAAATAGTTTTTATCTATTTATTTATTTTGGAAATTTGTGCTCAGCTATGTTGAAATTCAAAACCCACCTTTTTTGGTTTTTAAAATGAAAAATTGCGATATTTTTTTTTTTCTGCTCATGCAATCAGGATGAAAGTTTCAAGGTATATGTACTCTGGGGAGATACACATTTTTTTATTTAGATAATTTCTTTGTATATGCAGTAGTTTGGGATTTCTTCTTGGAACAAATAATAATAATAAAAAAACTTTTTTAAATTAATTTATTTTATTTTTTTTAGTATACAAAAAAAATTCTCTAAGTAAAAACAATATTTTACTTTTTCAGAAAAAAATTTTCTTTTTAGAAAAAGTGAAGTATTACTATATTTTTTACTCATCCGATCAACATTAAATTTTCAGGGCATGTATAATTTGTCGGGCGAGATACATCTTTTTACTTAGATAACTTTTTTAATACTCCCAAAAAAAAATTTTTCAAATTTACACAATTTTTTTTTTCTTTTTTTTAAATTTGTTACAAGAACAAATCCCAAACTACTGAATATACATAGAAATTATCGAAATAAAAAATGCGTATCTCCCTGATTACATATGCTCTGAAAATTTCATCCTGATAGCATGAGCAGAAAAATATTATCGCGATTTTCTTCTCAAAAGCTAAAAAAATTAGGTTTAGAATTTCGCTATTGCTGAGCACAAATTTCAAAATATCAAAAAACTATTTCATGCATTCTCTAGGTAATATACCCATATATCTGTGCATATATGTATATTTCAATGTTGGAGTTGAAGTGAAAAATATAAAAAAAAATAGGTTTTCATAAAATGAAAATTCTGAAAAAATGACTATAAACACCGAAAAAATTGGAAAACAAAGTTTCAAAAAAGCTGCGGTTTGCTTTTTTTCCATCAAAATTGCCTGAAAATTAAGAATTTTATGTCCATTTTTATGCGGGGGCGGCTAAAATGGGGTACTACTGAGCAAATACTAGAACCTGCCTTTATGAGCAGCTGCTATCGCTGTAATTCTAGTCTGATATCATGGATATCATGGGTAGGATATATAGAGAGAAATTGTCGATTCAAATGTGATAGTGCATGTGGGTACAAATAATAGCCCCTATAGGACACAGAAGGTCAGAAGAATTAATAGCAGATTATAAGAGGTTGGTTCAGAAGATGAAAGCTAGTGGAAGAAGGTGTATGATTTTTGGGATTTTACCTAGGTTAGATGCAGGGTCAGGAATAGGGAAGCAGGACATTAGGTGTAAGTGAAATGGTTAGGAAATTAAGTATTTAATTTGTGGAGAGAAATTCTGGACAAAGATCTCTTCGCAGAAGACAAAGTTCACTTGGGTATTAAAGGTATTGAGATTTTCAGAGCCAGTTTGGAGACGTCTATCAAAACACTAGGTAAAGTTAGGGGTGTTGGACTAAATCTTGATGTGGATGATCATAAAAATCGTAACTGTAATGGTGGTGGTGGGATAAATAAAGCTGATAGCTATAAAGTATAAAGTAACAGTATTTTTGAATATCAAATGCTTCTACACAAATGTTCGTAGCCTTTGAAATAAAAAAAATTAGCTGATTAGTTAAACTATAAAGGAGAATGTAATTACTTGCATTACTGAATCATGAGTTAACCAAGCATTTAATGGAAACTCCTTTCAGGAATATGAAATAGACGAATATTCTATTTATTTGTACCAGAATAAAGGAAAAAGGGTCTTGGTGTCGCACTTTATATTAAAAGCAATGTTCTTCCTGTGTTAATGATTGACATTAAAACTAATCATGATGTTGGATCTGTGGGGGTAAATATCCTTATGCATAATAAATCGTACATAATAGGTGCGTTTTATAGACATCCTGACCAGGGTCAAGAATTTGATGCAGAAATGGTGAAAGAAATCGAGTCAGCATGCCACAATAAAGAAAAAGGTTGTCATAATGGGTGATTTTAATTTTTATGACATTCAGTGAGATTCCTTGTCTAATGAAGATCACCATAAGTTCTGTATTTATAAATTATATGCTAGACAATTTCTTGAGTCAGGTGGTCTATGAACCTACAATACACGCAGCAATGTTAGACATAATGTTAATCAACGATGAAAAAATGATGAATGAGGTTAGATTTAAGGAAAATTTAGGAATTAGTGACCATAATATAATTAGATTTAATCATTTAGAAAATTTGGTAAATATCTATTATTTGATCTAAATATTTTCTGAAAAAGTTTTCTGTTCAAAAAAATTTCTAAATTCAGAAAAGTTAAGTTAAAAGTTTTTTAAGAAAATTCTTTAGTGGCAAGCTTCTGGAATTATGCCAGAAGCTTGCCACTAAACAATTTTCTTAAAAAACTTAACATTTCTGAAATAAATTTTTTTGAACTTAGAAAATTTTTTCAGAAAATATTTAGATCAAATACTAGATATTTACCGAAAATTTGATGCTCGTTTTGAAAGATTTTCGCGCAAGCGTTTATAAATTTTTTAACCATTTTCAAAGTTGCAACAGAATTTGTGTTTTCTATTTACGAATAAATGACAATGACGCGTGTCAGAATCAATGCAAAATTAAAAGAAATAAAACAACTGCAATTCCTTTTCTTGATCTTTCTCAAACCAGTTAGAGAGCAAGTTCGGTAGCCATTGATCCATAATTACCAATCTTAGTAAAGTCACTTCATTGACATTTAACAATGTTAAAAATTTTGTAAATATCTATGATAAATACAGTTAAATTTGGATTGTTAAGAAATTTAACATTTATTTCACTCACAACGTGTACTCTAGGAAAATTTATCCAAAGCTATGGTAATGAAAACTGAAAAGTAAATCTAATTACTTCGAAACTTTTTTGTTGTTGTGTTCATTTTTTCAAAAGTTATTGTTTTTCCTATATATCGTTTCAAATTTAGAGACTTTCCTCATGTTTCCCGATTGCAGGCCTAGATTAAAAAAATTGTCAGGTTCCTGATCGTTTTAGCGGTTTAATAATTTAGGTGTATTGTAGAATTTTTGTATTAAAAATTATACAAGTAAGTAGGTTTATACTTATATTTTAATATTGAGAATGACTATAATATTTAGCTATAGATTTATGAAAGGCCTAAACCTGCTTATTAATTTATGAACATGTAAATTCTGCAAGAACGGTATAATGTACTTTGTCAAATTAGGCTACGCTATGAGAAAAATCTTTTGTCATAGCGAAATTGACCTGGGTAATAGTTGCGCAGAGGGGCTTCACCCCCGATTTTTATGAAAATCACAGGATATACTCTAAAAAAATAATAAAAATAATACGTGGCGGTTTATTTGGGGGAAAAAGTTACAGCCTCTCAAAGTTATTAAAACTCGGGATTTTCTTATATAAAAAAAAATTTAATTGTGGAGTATTACTGACTTGAGTTCACGTATATAGTATATTAAAATTATAAATATTTCATTTACAAAAATCGTTTTGAAAAATTATTTGAAGTTTTTTTTTTACGGATTTTCAGGTTATTTACGCATATATTTTAAAGAAAAATGTAAAAAATTACGTTCCGAAAATTTTAAACAGCTAATTTTCTCTCTTTTTTTTAGGGATATCGCTATTGATGCTTTGTTCCGATTTTTTATATATCGATTGCATTAATATTTTTCCCATAATCAATAATTTTGAACGATTATCAACAATTCGATTGTTCAGCCAAATTTACGTTTACATATATTGTAATAAAATAAAATAATAAAGTAATAATAAAATAATTTTTTCTTTTAATAACTACGCAATATATATATAATTATATATATATATATATATATATATATATATATAATATATGAATATATATATATATATATATATATATAGGCAAATTTAATGCACAGTAGAAAATTTTACGAGCACGTTGAAACAAGCTGCGATGAGTCAGTATTAGATCGACTCACGCTGAGTTTGGTGAGGCGATTGAGTATATATATATATATATAATATATTATATATATATATATATATATATATATATATATATATTATATATATATATATATATATATATTATGCCCATTAGGGGGCTTGAGCTGATGGGGAACAGATGGGGGAATGTTTTCCATACCCCGTAGGGGAGGGGTGGAGGAACCCCCGTGACACCCACATACCAAAGAGCGGGGGTTCCGGAGACCCTCTGGAGGGGTGTACCCATTAGTTTAAAAAAAAAAATTTTTAAACTAATGGGTACCCCAAGGGTAGACTGCCCCGATGGCAGGAGTCGAAATCTCTCAGCCTTCCGGGGAACGCAAGGGTAGGACTATCTCCCACCCCTCCGGGGAAGAGTCTCCGAAACCCCTGCTCTTTGGTGTTTGGGTGTCGCGGGGGGTTCCTCCACCCCTACCCTATGGGGTATGGAAAACGTCCCCCCCCCATCTGTTCCCTGTCAGCTCGAGCCCCCTAATGGGCCGTATATATATATATTTATTGTAAATTTCGTATTTGTGTGATATTAGTTTGTACTTTTTTTTTATTGTATATTACGCAAATATTGTTTTACAAATTTATTTTTTGATATTATTTACGTACTGTATGATATCGACTCCTCTAAATTAGTGAAAAATTGATTGTAAAAAATATCAATATCGATGTATGGATAGTTTGAAACGCATTTCAACAGTGATTCCACATCCCTACACGAATGGAAAAAAGCCGAATTGTTATGATTTCAGAGCGTTACTATTAATATTTTTAGTGAAAATATTAACTCAAAATAAACTCAAATACGTTAAAAAAAAATTCAAATTTTTTAAAACCATTTTTGCAAATGAAATGTTTATAATTTTAATATACTATGTATGTGAATTCAAGTCAGTAATACTCCACAATTACCAAAAAAAATAATTTAAAGCCTGGATATACTCAAAAAATAATGAACCATGAAAAAAAAAAAAAAAAATGAAAATGATTTTAAATCTAGGAAAAAAAGTTACAGCCTCTCAAAGTTTTAAAATTTTCCCATAGGCTTTATTATTAAAAAATTAGTAGGCCTCATGAGTGTTTTAGGGCCATTATAGTTCAGGTTATGATAAGATTTAAGTATACATAGATTTTCTTTTTGTATACCTAACAAAAATATCATAAAATGAACTAGATGGTCTGAAATGAGACCTAACCTAGATGGGTCAAAAATGAAAAGTTTATGGGAGGTTTAATAACTTTGAGAGGCTGTAACTTTTTTTTCCTAAAGAGACTGCCACATTTGTTTGTTTCTTTTATTTTTCATTATTTTTTTTTTTAGAATATATCCTGTGGTTTTTATAAAAAATCAGTGGTGAAGTCCCTCTGTGCTACTATTACCTTGACCTGAGTTAGCGTGATCATGAATTTGGGAATTATTTAGTTCCTTTGTTACTTATTATTCCGGTAATAGTGGAGCAGAACCGCAACATCGCCGATTTTTATAAAAGTCACAGCATAGACTAAAAAAATATTGGCTATAATGAATAGAAAAACAAATGGCTGACTTTAGGAAAAAAGTTATAGCCTCTCAAAGTTGTGAGTAATTCATAGGTTTTTCTGGCACCTCACCAAATATTAGATTGTATGAAGTTCCTTAAATTGCCTTAACCTGAATGAAATGAACCAATGTATTATCTGCTGGCGTGCTGTTCATTTTCTTCATCCTAACATATCTAACATTTCTTTCTAACATATGTGAAAGTTAGTACTGGAATCCTGGAAAGGTCAGTTTTTGCCCATTGTTAAAGGTGTTATGAACAGATTTTGATAAGGTTTTTTGTTGACTCACCTTTGCTGCCTCGCTTTTAACAGTTCCCCACCCTATCACATGGTCCTTTACCATGCGGCTATAGCTGAGAAATGCGTTTCTGCTTCAATTCCAAAATCATTCTTGTGATTGCAAAGGTTCGCAGTTCTTATTTTTAAATTGAATAGCAGGTCAGCCATCTGAAAAAATAAAATATTTTCTTCAGGTCATCTTTAAATTTCAAATTTAAAAACAAGCTTTTTCTGGAATAAATTGACTGACTCATATACTTAGATGAGATGATGACAAAGCTACAGTATTTAATTATTTCTTCCTTGTAGCTTTATTGCTGATGATGACAAAGCTACAGTATTTAATTATTTCTTCCTTGTAGCTTTATTGCTATTCCAATGATAAGTGTGGTTTGTCTTGTTTCCAAAGTTGCACTTTATATATATATATATATATATATATATATATATACTATATATATATATATATTATATATATATATATAATATAATATATATATATATATATATTATATATATATATATAATCTAACAACCTGTCCTACTCCGCCCTGTCAGGTGGGTCCAGCATTTTTTCTTCTGGCCCGAAACTCATATACCCTAGAGCACTCTAGAAGACCATTTCTCGGCGCAATGGTTACCAACGCTAGTCCTCGAGTTAAACACTCAGGTAGGGTTATCGCCCTTTCAGTTGAACTAGCATCTTCCATTAGGCCTGAAAACTCGGTTCTCGCAGAGCTCTCCAGAGGATCTTGCTTCTAGGCTATAAGATTCCAACGCTGGTCCAGGAGTAATACAAACAAAAGGAAAGGACTGGGTTGCTAGCCCTATGACCATGCGAAGAAAATCTTCATAATCCTGACTGCGCCCGTGATAGTCCATTCCATTATCAAGAATTAAGTCACCTATGAAGTGCTCCAATAATTTGTTATATATATATATATATATATATATATATATATATATATATATATATATAATATATAGAATATCATGTCTATTTTCTAACATATAATATATATATATATATATATATAAAAAAAAAAAATATATATAATAATGTAATAACTTTTTTATTAAAAAATATCTAAGTTCAAAAAAATTTCTAAGCTCAGAAAAGTTAAGTTAAGTTTAGTTTTTTAAGAAAATTATTTAGTGGCAAGCTTCTGGCATAAATCAAGAAGCTTGCCACTAAAGAATTTTCCTTAAAAACCTTTACTTAACTTTTCTTGAACTTTTCTGAACTTAAAAATTTTTACAAAAAAATAACAGTACAGTATCTACAAATATGCCAAAAAAAAAAAAAAAAAAAAAAAAAAAAAAAAAAAAAAAAAAAAAAAAAAAAAAAAAAAAAAAAAAAAAAAAAAAAATTATATATATATATATATATATAATATATATATCCCAGAATTGGGTATTGATTCTTATTGTGGTGCTATGCTCTTAATATACAAATTTGGGCATGGCATAGCAATGAGAACCAATACTGATGAGTTATTGGGTGTCCCCTCAGATCCCCAGTATATGTATATGCATTTGTTGATTAGTATTTCACATATATTATCTTTTTATCTTTATCCTTTCCCCTCATTTTTCATATAATTTGTCTGTTCAATCCACCTTTTTTCTACCCATCAGCCCCTGTAAGTACTTATCTTATGCATAGGTTGCCTCCCTTTTTTCCCATCACAGCCCCTTGGGCTATCCGGTATCTCTTCCCACATGGGTTTCAGCTCACCTCACACTTCTTCCTTGTGGATGACTATACAGGAGAAAAATCAGTCCTTTAGCTCTTCTTTGACCGGGTCACCAATTGTAGGGAACCTGAGCCTCAGCTAACCACTGAGGAGGCTGTTCTGCTGCACTTTGGTGTATAATCTCAGGCTTTACATGAAGATATAAGGTGCTGTGCTGTACACAGGGATAAACCGGTATAGAGTTCCAGGAGATCTTCACAGGGCCACATCCACAGCCAGCCTACATGGTGGGGTGTGGGAGGTTGTGTAGGTCTCTGGCCTGCAACCTGTTATGGGGAGGATGATTATCCTTCTTTATGAAATATACGTCTCTCCAGCCCACCCTGTTAATTACTTTTGTTTCATTTTTGTTATAATTGCTCATCCATGGAGACGAAGTTTGTGGTTTAAATTTTTTATGGAAAAGTCTATTAAAGAAAATGGTTACTAAATCAAGGAGAGCTTAATAACAACAATTACCACCTGTCGGGTTCCCAGCCTGACCCCACCTCAGTTCCTACTACTACTACTACTAGACCAACAGGTATTTCTGCTTTTCTTCCTTCTATACCTGAGGGTCCTTTGCATATCTTCGGTGATTCGTTGACTACTATGCCCAAATGGGCAGGCTGATCCCGCAAAGGTGCCCCTCATCATAGTTGTTTTTACTTGTTTATTCCATATGCTGATCAATACATCATTCCTGATATATAACTTACTGCAATCCACTACCTCCAAAGCTCATACTGAGCAAAGAACCATTCTTCTTAGCAATGCACTTGAAGTTTTAGGAGTTAAAGACCCTCCAGTCACATCAATGAGAAATGGGTCCCTTCTTATTCAAGCTGCTAACCAGAATCAAAGTTCTATTTTGTCATCCTTTAGGTCTCTCAGAAACATTCTTCTTATTTCTACTCCTGATTAAATAAGACACATCAAAAGACATTATTTATAATTTAAATAAAGATATTACTGTCATTTTAAATCTTCAGCTGAAAAGATTTTCCATCAAACATTTATAGATTTCCCCTTGCCAGGACTTGCCTGACGCCCCAAATCCTCATTTACTGCTGATCTTTAATACCCCTTATCCACCTACAAAGGTGAAAATAGTCTTTGCAAGTTTATCTCTCTACCCAGACATTGCTTTAAATGTCAATGCTTTAGTCATCCAAGAAAATCCAACTCAAAACTTGAAAAACATTTCCTGCCAAGACACACTGTTCCATACCTACCCGATAGGTTCTCCAAACTCTCTCAAGAGGGCTCTCCCCCCCCCTAATAGGCCTCCCACTATTACTCAAATTCGTGAAAAAGATTTTCCCAAACACTAAGAAAGAATAATCACCAAGCTAAAGATTACACAGGCCTGCAAAGGAAAAAATTTTTCTATGAAATTGTCTTATTTCCATGTATTTTGGTGTGCTGAATTCGAAAATAACATCTATTTCCCTCCATCACGTAAGGTTTTTTCACAAATCACGTGTAATCATTTTCCTAGTTATTTTCTCTTGCTGTATTTACAAGGCTGTGTTTACACTGTTTGGTAGCAAATGTTACCCACAAATATTAAACAAGAAGGTCAAGAACCTGTCATATATATATATATATATATATATAATAATATTTGCTTACCAATGTATATATATATATATATTATATATATAGATATATATATATATTATATATATAATATATATATATATATAGATTTTGCTTACTCTTTTGCGGGTTATAACTTGAAAAAAAAAAAGTATATTTCGTAATCCAAATCTTCCATCCGGCAATGCGTCCTGTGATCATGGTCCTTGATTGTCCCTGTACAACTTCACCAAGTCGTTTAGATGATGTTTGCGACATCTTATGATACTAACACTGAAGGAGCAGTTCTGGTGAAGAAGTTAGTGGTTATAGCAACGAACCTCAATTGTTTACACAACCAGAATTAAATGATCTTGTGAGGGATTTAGATCTACCGAGGAGTCAGCCATATTTCTAGGCTCAAGATTGAAGCTGAAAAAACTTCTTAGCGTCTGGTTGATATTTTTCATGGTATAGATAAAGTGTGTTGCCGATACTTTGGAACACATTTCTGGAAGAAGATGAACTAATATTCTGCAATGATATCACTTGGGCTGTTAAGTATGTTCAATGTAAACTATTGATGTAAAGGAGTGGAGGTTGTTTATGTTTGTCCAAAACAAAGTCTAAAGTGGGTGGTCCTTTCATAATGGCAATTAAGTTTGCTTAGTCCAGTTGTCTCATTCTGTTTATTTGAAAGAACGTTACGAGAATCTGATATAAATGTCAAAGTTTAAAATTACAAGACCATGAGTGGACTATATGTGGAGATTGAAAGTGATTTCCATGCTTCTAGGACAGAAAGGCGGGTACACCAAATACCCTTGTTTCTTGTGTGAGTGGAACAGTCGAAACAAAGCCCATAGATGATAACAAAATGGAGGTGGGATGAACAAATAATGCCTTTGAAATTGAAAAAAGAACGTCGTGAAAGAAAACCTTGTGGACCCAAAGAACGTGCTCCTGCCTCCACTTCACATCAAACTTGGCATAATGAAGCAGTTTACAAAAGCTCTCTCTAAGTAAGGGAAATGTTTCAAATACCTACGGGACAAATTCCCTGCATTATCCGATGCAAAAATTAAAGATATTCAAAAACTAATAAAAGACCCACAGTTTGTAACGAAAATGGATGTTAAAGAAAAAGTTGCATGGCTGTCATTCAAGGAAGTAGTAAGTAAGTTTCTTGGAAAAATAAAGACACAAATTTCAAGACAATCGTCAAAGATATGCTATAAAATTTGAGAGAACTGGGGTGTTCGATGAGCCTTAAGCTGCACTTTCTTCATTTCCATTTGGACTACTTTCCAGAAAATCTAGGAGCTGTTAGCGAAGAGCTAGGCAAGCGCTTCCACCAAGATGTGAAAGAAATGGAGAGGAAGTACCAGGGTCGCTGGAATACTAGTATGATAGCGGACTACTGCTGGGTTTGCTTCGAGAAACTGAGGTAGCAACATATAAAAGGAAAAGTCGGAAAAGAAGCTTCCAAAATCAGCGAAAATGCTACTATGCGGCTGAGTAAGGTCGACTTTAAATTTGCGCCCTGCTATTAATTTGTAAGTTTCATTTTCATATATTTGTTTTACACATATTTTTCACCATATATACCAATTCACTTTCCAATTTAAATAAATGTTTCAATTTAAAACACTTTTAATTAACCATTATTGACAAGTATTTACTGTTTTTCCTTCATGATGTCATTGCGTTTTGTGAAAAATCCTTACGTGGTAGAGAACAACTGTTGTCATATTTGGATTCATCACATCAAAAAACATGAAGTCCAACAGTTAAACTAAAAACAATTTTTCAAAAGTGAAAAAATGCAGGCCTGTGTTATTTGTTAAAATGCAAAGCATCCGAATTTTTAAACCAAAACACTAACCCTTGATGTAAAAAATGCAATTCAGAAGAGACCTTGCCATAATTCTATTCCTGAGACAAAGCAATGACTTCAATAGATTGTACCCAAACAATCACAGCTATCAAACAACCCACCAATCAACCCACTGATAGTTTGAAGATTACTCCAGCTCTTCTGAATAGTCCTATAACTTCTGAATTTATTATCGGCATTCCCTAAAGGATTCTATGCCTTGACGAATGAAATGGATAATAACTCGAATAAAGCTTGATGTGATGATCTTTTTCTAATGCTTCCTGCGCTTCCAAGAGGTGAATGGAAAATGATTTTACCTTCAATAAATATAAATCTGAGATTAAAAACTTAGTCTTTTTAGTCCTTCGAAGATTATTAAAAAAATTGAATTAACTTCAATTTAAGTTAATTCACCATTTTTTATACATATCAGGATCATTAGAATGGGGTATGGCCCTACTTCCGCTCTTACCATAATATATACAAAATAATTTAAAACTTAAATGACCTTACTATTGCACTGATTGATAACAAATCAGAAAGTCAAAGATTTAAAATACGTTTTTTAAACTGATTAACAATATTCTACCTTTTGCACAGCTCGTTTTTACTTTTATTGTCACTTGGCTAAAATCTCATATTCTTATTATTTAAGATAAACTACATCATAGAATAAATCTCTTTTTGCAATTAGCACTGAAAAAAAGAAGAAAAAAAATAACTACATAATAGAAAAGGTTTTTCCTAAACACAGTGTCTTTTGTCGATTGATCTGATTGATTCTTCTAAAACATCCAATACCTTGACGAATGTAATGGATAATAACTCAAATAAAGCTTGATGTGATGATCTCTTTCTAATGCTTCCTGCACTTCCAAGAGGTGAATGGAAAACCTTCCAACGTAAATGTCGCAAACTCTCGAAGCATTTTGATCTGTTGAAATGGATAATAGCTCTCAAATAAAGCTTGATATGATGATTTCTTTCTATTGCTTCTAATACCAATACTTCCTATTAATTTTTTATATTGTAAATTTTCTATGTATGAAAAAGACCACCTATTATTTATATTTTAGAAACTTAAAGAAATATAAATGCTTACTTTGGAGGAAGAAATAAACAAATTTTTAGATAACCATTTATTCAATTACGCATAATAAAAATATATTTCCAATTCATATTTAATAAAATGAACAAAGCTCCATTTATGATATAGAAAAACTTTACTTTTAAACAGGAAAAAAGTTACATCCAAACTATGACTAGAAAAGTACTAGTAACAATCATAAACTTGAGTATCATAATCAGCAAAAAACATTTTTTTTTTTTTTTTTTTTCACCAAAATCACCCAAAAGATAATAATTCTCACACAATAAGATTTATATTTTATACAATAATAATTCTCTAACTGATCATTTGCGCTTGCCTATCAAGAAAGGTCCCAAATAGGCGTGATGTCCATCTTAAAGAAATCACTCAAGAAATTCTTAACTTCAAGAATTTTTTTTTTTAATACACATTATAAGAACTGAACAGTATTGACACATTTTGACCAATACCAATACCTGTGCTAAATTCCAATACCGTTTGGGAGCCAATATCAATACCCGGAAAAATGGCCAATACCAATACATTGCCACATCCCTAATATTATATATATTATATATATATATATATATATTATATATATATTATATATATATATATATATATATATATATATATATATATATATATATATATATATATATATATATATATATAGGTATATATTTATTATTATTATTATTATTTTCAGAATGCGTCATTTAGCAGCTTACCTGTTAGCAGCAATTTCTGAAAATGAAATTCCCTCTGAATCCAAAATTTCCAATATTTTAGGGAGTGTTGGTGTTGAAGCTGATGATGAACAAATTAAAACCCTTATTGAAAGATTTGCAGGAAAGGCTCCATCAAAAGTTATTGCAGATGGTAATTTTTTTTTTTTCTTTATCATTGTTTGGTCTTAGTTTTAAGAAAAAAGTTTATATTGATATGATGATGTTAATGTCTTTTAGACAGCTATATAGCTATGGGATTCCCCCCCCCCCCCCCCCTTTGTATAATGAGTGTTATGGAACGGTACATCTTATTATGCTCCAGTGCTCAATGGTTCTGCCCCTCTTGGGCTCATATCCACATTATTTTTACACTGGAGTAGGCTCTCTATTATCACACATACACACACACCATTAAACTATTATGGCTAATTTTTTTATCTGTGTTATCTGATATGGGAGAAAATTTCTAGTGCGGTTAAAAGGACAGTGGTAGTTGGTTTAGGGTCCCACTACCACTTATCTTTACTCTAGGAGGAATGTTTATGCATGCCTCAGACCTGGCCTTGCCACCATGTGACCTTTCTAGCTTTCGGGTATGAATCGTATGGGTACATGGAATGTTAGATGAATGAATGGTGAAGAGGAAGGAGAGGTGATGGATGTATTTAGAAAGGGCAAATTTGATCAGTGAGGGGGTTGGGGATGGGATTATCATTGTTGTTCTATGTTAAGTTTAATTGATCTGGTCATGGATGGAGAGGAAAGTAAAATAGAAGTGGGGAGAATTAAAAGTGAGAAGTGGAGTTAACAAAGTGATAAGGAAAAGTGTGTAAGAGCACTTGCAAATAAGTCATTTGAATGTGAAGATGATGAAACTGAACAAATCTGGACGGATATGAAGGAAGCATTTGTTAGTAGTGCAAGGAAAGTATGTGGGTGAGCTAAAGTAGGAAGTAAGAATGTCAAAAATGAGTGGTGGAATGAAGAAGTGATGCAAGCGGTTAAAGGTAAAAAATAAAAAAAATAAAAAAGCATGACTGAATATGCTAAAAGCCAATGATGGGATTGGTAAAGAAAGTTGTATGAAAATATATAAGGAGGAAAAAATGAACGAGCTAATGTTAGATACATAGGAAAAAAGGAGAGAAATGAACAGTTTGGAAGGAGGATGAATGGAGACTTGACAAGAGAATATTTAGCTTAGGAGAGTAAAGGGTATCTTCATAATGATGAATAAGGATGGTACTTTCGTGATTGATTAAATAAACATGAGAAGATTGTGGAGGGCACACTTCAAATATCTGCATAACATTGTCATTAATGAAAAAGTGATAGGGAATGTGTGTGGCTTTGATGATGTAATTACTGGTGAAATGATAAAGAATGAAGACAAAATTGATTGACTGGATATGGAAGTCTTGTAACAAAGCGTTTGCGGAAAATGTATTTCCAAAGGGTTGGAGGATAGCAGTGATAGTACCCTTAATTTAATAATAATAATAATAAAATTAATAATAATAATAGTAATATAAAATTATTAGCGATAAAACTAGTGTTAATGAAAATAGTGTGTTAATAATTAGTATAAGTATTAATGTTATTGATAATAATAGTATTAGTAATGGTAATATTGTCACTGATGTTAGTGTAATATATATTTGTAATTGTATGCATGTATATATGTATGTATGTATATATATATTTTTTCTTTATATATATTTTATATTTATTTATATAAAAGCGCCCGGTAGCTCAGTGGTAGAGCACTCGCCAAGCAAAGCGAAGGGTTTCAGGTTCACAACTGGTTGGGTGGGAGAATGTGAGCTATTCTCCCCTTGGGTTTGGCTTCGTCCTGCTCGGACGTTAAACGAGTACACCTCCTCCTTGATTAGGGCTCTGCCGGGTGAGTGATTGTGTTATATCTGTAATAAAAAAAATATATATCTATATATATATATATTTATAATTATAAATATAATTACTGTATCAATATATATATATATATATATATATATATATATATATATATATATATATATATATAAAAGTAAGGGGGAAAAGTGGAATTGTAGAAACTGAGAGAGAATTAGTTTGTGTGTTGTAAAGAAGATATATGCTTTTATTTGGGGTAAAAAGAGAGTCGAGTGACCGAGGAGCTGATTGTTTAAGAACAAGGTGTATTTAGAAGTGGTAGAGGATGTGTAGATCAAATTTTTACATTGAAGCAAATCTGGGAAAATGATGGAGAAAAACAAATTTTATTTTAAGTTTTGTGCTTTAAACAGGCATATCACAGAATTAATGGAGAAGTTGATGGTAGGCTTCTGAATGGAATCAAAAGTATGTATGCCGATAGTGAAGCGTATGTAAAAATAAATAGAGTGGATAGTGAATGGTTAATTATTAATAGTGTGTTTCAGTGATGTGTTATGTCTCCATGGCTATTTAGCTTGTATATAAATAGAGTGATGAAAGAGTTAAAGTTATGGTTGGCAGGGCAGGGTATTAGACTGATAGGGAATGGATGAGAGAGGAGTGTCCTCTGCCATTTATTGTACTGATAATTTGGTTTTGTGTGGCGAATGTGAAGAAAGTTTGAAAGGATTGGTAGAGGGGTTTGAAAAATGTAGATAAGTGTAAGGTGATGATGGGGGATGAGGAGAGGCTGCAATATGAAATTGTATGAGCAATTGGAACAGTATCCAAGTTTAAATATTTAGACTACCGGTATATGTTGGATTAAAAAGGAACATGATGCAGCGTAGTAGGAAGGTGACTGGTGTAATTAAATCCTTGGTGAATTTAAACGAACCAGGTCTTGAGTGCACTAATGTTCTGCATGAGGATGTTGTTACCGGTGTTAATATATAGTAGTGAAACTAGTGTGGAATAAGAGGTAATAGATCTAAGGTGCTGTTCAATTTAGGGTGGAATGAAAACGGGTCTAAAAATTTTTTTTTCGATTTGCGATTTCTAATAGCGGCCAAAAGTTGCCTTTTAGATTGACAATAAAGATTACAAAATTTCATTGCTCTACTACAACGTTTTGAGGTGCCGCAAAGGGCCTAAAAATTTGAATTTTTTTTAGAATTTAATAAAAATTCAAAATTTGGTTGCATATAGTTTTATTGAAGTTATATACGGTTGTACACATTTACTGTGAAGTAATGCAATTAGCAACAATAAAGTCTTCTTAGATTAAAACAGAAAGACAGTCTGCACAAAATATTATGCACAATAAGAAATCGACTTTAGAGCAAATTTTTGTATTTTTCTCATTTTTTACCAATTTATTATGCTTTGCTAACACATGTTACAGTAATTTAAATAAAAGGAAAATGGAAACACTTTTAAATGTTATTATGATGGTACAATATATACAAAAATTTTATTTTGAGAACCAAAAAATGTAAATCAATTAAATCCTTGAAAAATTAATAATTTCCCAACGCTTGAAAAAGTTTGTTTTTTCATTGCGTTCACATTTAAGTGTTTTCTTTTTTCTTTCTTCTTTTTTTTTTCTTTTTTTTTTTTTTTTTTTTTTTATTCTATTAAGATACAATTTTTCCATTAATAAAACCTTCCCTTGAAAATGATCTACAGACAGACAAAAATGACTCAGTAACTATGCTTAACAGCTCTTTCCACGGCCTGTGTGCGACATGGGAACCTGGGGAAGTCAATTAATGGGTTCTCCACAACAGTTGGTTCTGATGTTTTCGTAATGAATTGCTTAAGGGAATCATTGGAAATATACTTTGTCGTTGGGGGCTCTGTGATTTCAATGTCGTACCATAGGATCATATAAATGTAATCTTTAGCGTCAAATTCGATTTTGGGAATTGTAAACTTTCTAATTCCACCTCTACTCTCTGTTCTTGCTTTTAGAAGTCTGTGCAAACAAAGCTCTTTTGTATGTTTGCACTCATCACATAGCATGGAAAAAAAAATTTCAGCAGCAGCAAAGTATCCGTTTCTTTGAATAACTGAATCTATTATTTTTTTAAGATCAGTAATTAGATAGCGTGAGTAAGAAATAAGCTTTCAGAGATGTTTAGAACCATTCGAGCATGAAGGTTTCAACTTAATGTTAAACCACACGGGTGCATAAACTTTTACAATAAAGTTTGCCAGAATTTGAAGGTTGTTAGTGGGATTTTCAGTTGCCAAGTACAATCGAAGTATTCGATTTGCTAATGTAAGCTATCTTGAGTTAGAAAGTTTTACAGGGTTTTTCAAAGATAAATCCAACGAGCAGTTTCAACTAGATACAGCAATAAACATTTCCATTAAGCACTTCTGATCTGTACTTAAATCAGTTATATTTTCTAATGAAGGAAGGTTATTTTTTTCCAATTGCAGAAAAAAGAGTACCACAGGAAGCTCATGACAGTTTGCGCTCGGCTCGCCGTTCTTTAAAACTCATGGGACCTCCTTTAGTTTTCCCAATCTAAGAATAAAAAAGGTGGCTTAAAGGCAGTTCCAACTTCGAAAACACACCATTATTGACTCCAGTATTTACAACTGTTCCATCACATCCAATCACTGTAAAATTCAAAAATTGTTTATGTTCGTTATCTCGCAAAAAAATCAATTATGCTCTCTGCAGTATCTTTTCCAGTACCAGATCTTGGTGTTACATGGCCTAAAAACTTTGATTTGGTTCTTCTATTAGCGAAGCGTGCTCTTCTGTAGTAAGCATTTTATAAAATTTATTTCCCTACTTTTCTTGAATAATTAATTGTCGTCTTTCCTTCCATCGAAAAACAATACTCTTTTTTCGATTATCAGACCCTGACTGTCTTGAATGCATTTTTTCGGTTCTTTGATCTCTCTCGTCTAATTTTCATTCGATCGATTACTTTACTTTTGTTATCATTATTTAAACCTAAGTCCTGCAAATTAGCGCTTGCTATTGCTGCAGCAGCTCTATCAGATATTCCTGTACGATTACATATGGAGCCAACAGACGGCAGTTTAATGGGCATTTGAGCTATTTTATTGTTTTTTGTAATGCTGAAGGACCTGCTAAATTTGTCTCTTCTTGTAAAAAGCTCTCTTGTTCTTCATCACTAACAGTGAGCTTTTCTGTCACTTCCTCTTCTTCCGTGCTGTCATCACTATCAGTAAACGTTGATATCAATGTGATATTTTGTTAATTTTCTTGAGTAAATTTAAATTTACTCTATATTTCTTTGCTTTTCCTTGCATCTTTCAATAACAAAGCGTTTGTGATAGCTCTATCAACATTACATAACCATTTTCCTGGACGATCGTTGATCTTTCAAAAATTCCTGCTCTGAAAAAGGGACTTTCCTATCTTTTTTGCAACTACATTGTTGAAAGTCTAAACATTTGCAGGCAGCAATATCAAATATAAGAGTTTAGTATGTTCTCTAAATGTAACAAGGTCTGAAATATGCTTTTCTGATTCTTTTCTTTTTATAGATCTTAAGAAATTTCGGTACTTCTCATGATAAGCTTTTATCATTTCTAATATTCGGGAATTAGAAACTATAGGAATAGAAGCTTTTAACCATCTATTTTCATATTTCTTAGCTAAAATATAAGATATTTCACTTACAGTTGGCTCCTATGATGATGTATCTGGTTTGAGGTTACATCTTATAAGAAAATAGCACTTCATTACACCTTCATATGTTGGCAACATTACTTCACTTAAATCATTAAAACTTCCGAAAATGGTATATTTCACCATATATCTAGTGTTAACTTATTTCAACAGAGCCATTTTGTTACACAATAGTAATAACAACGATACACACACTGTCAAAATATACCGTATCACTTACATTGACTCTGAAGTCTGAACTCGGTGAACTGTGCTCGGGAACTAGTGACCACAGCCAGGCTAAAGAATGCACAATTGAACGCAAAACGCACGTAGCGCCTTATTCTAGTAAAAATATTTATTTGACTTATTTTTATTTATTTTTCATCTTTACCCTAAAATTAAACGCCTCAAAAGAAAAGGTCATAAAATGTGCGAACTTTTGTAATTGGACTTTTATAGTGCAAATATGAAACTAGAGAGAAAGGTTGAAATAGAGCAAAAAATTTCACATTTATGAAATGTTATCGTACTTGCGGCACCTCAAGACATGCTCCGATTACCATCAAATTTTATTTTTCTCTTTTTTACATCAAAAGGCAACTTTTCCGCACTATTAGAAATTAAAAAAAAATTTAAATTTTTTTCGTTCCACCCTACTGTTCATATGGATAATCTTAAAGGCGTGTTAGGTGTGAAAAGAATTAGTAAAATGAGGAATGAATGTGTTAGGGCGTTGTTTGGTGTGAAGAAATGCATGAATGAGAGAATCCAAGCAATCTGAAAAGAGAAAAAATAAAAACAATCATTCATATCTTTTTCTCCTCACCCCCCCCCCCCCCTCTTTCCTTCCACATAATCTTTTATTCCCTTCACGTCCACTCTACTTTTAGTAAAGACATCAGCTAACTGATGTCTTGTATCCACCCATCCAATCCTCGAAATCTTTCTCTTCTATCATCCACTTGATCCATGCTATATCTATTCTTAAGCATTTACTCACCACTTGCGCCACTTAATATATTGCGTTCTTTAGGGTACGGCTATCAGTGTACATTATCACATCCAATCAATCACCACCAACAATTTCGTTTAACATTCCTCAAAATATATACCTGCTTGTATTCCTTCAATGAAGCCAATCGCTTCAGCCTCAATTGTAGGTCTTGCAACCCTTCTCATACACCGACTTCCACGCAAATAGGACATCTATTCCCTTTTATGTCTTTCAGCTCACACAACCTTCCATGCCATAAGAAGCATTAGTATAAACTTCCATATGAATCTTACCTTCCAACCTACTCAACCATATACCCATGTCATTCTCTTTACTCCTTTTAATCACATAAGTTTCCTCATTTCTTCCACCCTCCCCCCCCTTTAAAGAACTTACTTCTATCACTCCCATTATAACATAAATCAGGCCTTGTTTGTCCACTCAACCACTTCATCTGACCCACCAAAGATCTATACATCGTTAATTCCTTCTTTTCCATTTCTCTTTCACCAAAAAATACTTTTTTTTTAATCCTATGTATTTATACCCTCCATAAATTTATCCTGTTCCAACCATATCCCATTCTTTTGTTCATGAATATTCACATAGGTATATGTATTTAAACCCTTTTATATCTTCAGACCCTATCTCAACTTTTTCTTTCTGTGAATAAGTGTTTATAAATCTCTTTAAGACCACTAAAATAAAAATCATCCACATGAGTACACATAATCCCATCTAACTAACCCCTATTCTTCCACATTAACAAAGCAGGTTCAATCTTACTTTTCATACTGCCCAGTTCAGTAATCACCGTAGCCACTTTCTTGTACCATGCCCTTGCAGCATCTTTCAAACCATACACCGTCTTCTTTAACTCCCAGATATACCCTTCTTCTTTTGCTTCTTTCGGAGGAATCACATACACCCGTCCTTTAACTAGATCACCCTACGAATATGCTGCTTTAATGTCAATTGAATTACACTCCCATCCTTCTCTTTTTATCACACTCAAACACAACCTTAATACTTCACCAGAACAAGTAGGTGCTTCAGTTATCAACTCATCCACTTCTCCCTCAAAACCTCTCGCTACCAGTCTTGCCTTACATATCCCTTCCTACCTTTTTTCATTAATCGCCCATTTAAGGGATACACTCTTCTGACCTTTATCTTTAACCTTTCTAAACACATCATTCGTCTCCTAATTGTTAATTTCTTTCAATTTAGCTCTTATTACTCTTTCATCATCCCAATTGCCAGCAACAAAACCTCCTATTGATCACTTATACATTCAATATCTTGTAATCACGAAAATCAACCCAGCTACATTCACCACTACTTACATTCTGAATATTATAAGAATCACTCCATTTCTTACTCTTAGCCTTACCAGCCCTACTAATCACTTAAGCATATCAATCTTCTCATCACTTTCCTTATGAACACATTTATACCTCTTTCCTATCTGAATTTTTTTCTCCCACTTCTTCCACCACCTCTTGTGTTCTTTTAGAATAGGTTTCTTAATCTCAAATTCATCCCCATACACAGACCCTTCTACCCTTTCATTATCCCTGTTTCAACATTTATCTAACATTATCTATACTCTCACCATCATCTAGCTCTTTTAGAATATTCCCCATATTTAGATTCCTGCTAACCTTGTAGTGTGTACCCTAGCTACTTCCCTTAGTGTTCCTCCATGTTTTACTGCTACTGTCTTACCATCCCTTCCTATTACTAGTCCTCTCCATTCCTTATCAATTTCTCTTACAATAAACATTCTCCCCAGGTTCAACCAAATAAAATCTACTTTGTTCCCTTATCTGACCCTTCATATTGCTCTTAATCCTATCACCTCCCTCCAGCTGAATGTGTATTAACCTATTTGCTTTAATTCCCTCTAGATGTTTCATAAGAAATCCCTTTTAACTCCCAAAACACCCCATACTAACCTCCTCTTCAGTAGTTTAATTAGTCAACCCAACATTCTTACCAAACCCAAACTGTGGAATAACCACTTCTATTTCAATAACCCATTCTTTGCAGCACCGACCAAATTAGACATACACTCTTACTATAACCCTCGTCTTTCATTTTTTCCATCATATCTTTTTTAATTACCCTAACCATTTTTTCACATTGCCCCCATTACTCAACACTTTAATCAGCAGTTATCCATTGAGCATACTGAAACCTTTCATACAAATTTTTCATTTCTTTATTTTGAAACTTATTTTTCCAATCACTTAAAAATCTTTCAGATCACACCAAATATACTTTTTTCCAACACCTTTTTCAACAATTTTTTTTGGCTCCTTCTCACACCAATCTGCTTGACAATACTTTTGTACGCAGATCCCATCACAAGAAATCTCTGACCTTCTATTTCACCTAGATCCATTGCCACTGTTTCATTAAACCTCCTCGCAAGAGAAGTACCCACCAAAGGTCATTGGTGTCTTCTGATACCTCACACAGACATCACACTCATCACTTACATCTCTTACCCTTTTCACATCAACCTCCTCATCATAGAGCATCTTAATAAATATTCAACACCTCACCTACTCGGATGCCCAAATTGCCCAAATTGCAACTTTAATGAATTTTTGACCCTGTTCCCTTCATTCATTAAAACCCTCTCTTATGGTTCCCCATTTCGCCAAACATTTTTCCTTTTCAACCCTTCTCTCAAACCAATTTTCAAATGCCCTTTTTCATTCACCTTACATTGAACTACAATATTATCCAGTTCTCCTATTGTCACAACATTCTTCTGCAAATTCAGATTAACATTTAAATTCTTCAAGGATTCTCTTCCTAATAACCAAGGTACATCTCTATTTACTACTTCCGTTCTCAAAGAAAAACATCTACCCTATATATCACGTACGCCCCAAAACGCTTTTATCACGAATCAAAGTCCTTTTAGTATTTAATTTAATTATTTACTTTTTCCTATCATATCTATTATTCAACTTCCCTATCACTTGAAACTGAAGCTCAAATCATCCCCCTCTCTTCCACCCCCGAGATAATCTCTTGTTCTTTCCGCTTCATTCCTCTTTTTCTTTTCCTCATTCCAGGTATATACATTTCCTCCTCAATTTTATCATTCTCCATCTTCCTCTTCCAAAACCATACACACCTCTTACCTCATTCAGTATACGTGCACCTCTCTTCCTACATTACCTCCTCTTTCATTTCTACTTCCATTCTGAAATCTTTCAGGACAACTAGCACCAAAATGATACAACGACCTGCATAACCACAAATTGCATCACTTAACCATATCTATCCTTCTAATTCAATGTCTTCCATCAAACTAAGGTTCCTTCTTGTCTTTCATTTGTGGTCTATCCACTCCATTCTTTCACAGCTATTCTTACCCAAACCTTCACAGACGTTCAACAAAGCTTCCTTGAATATCTTAAACTCCCATACACCCTTTCCACAATAGGCCAGGACCATCTGTCTCTGATTACTATCCACGTTTGCCCCCATCTAACAGGTGCACACATATCTCCCAAGTCAACCTACCTACCATTTTTAAACATTTCGTTTCAAACCACCTCATATGTTCACACATTCTTTGTCCTCCCCCATTTTCCTCTTAATGTACAAAAAAAATTCCAGTATTCTATCATAACGGTCTCTCTCTGTTGCTCTTTACCATACTTTTCATCCAATCTACTCAATATTTTTTTCACCCCTTCCTCCTTTCCTAACTCTTCGCACTCAATATCCAAACACACCTTCGAAAGCCTTTTCACCTAAGCTTAACAGAATCTCTCCCGCTGGCATTCGCATTCCTTTCCATACAACCATTGAACGGTGGATTCACTCCCTGCTGCATAGTCGCATTCCTTTCCGCTCATACAACCACTGAACGGTGGACACATCCTTTTGATCTCTTCTCAGTACTCTCCACCCTCTCTACCTCCACCCTCCCTTCACTTGTGGATGCTAGAGCTTGCGTCCTCTTCTACAACGAATAATCTCTTGAACGAAAAATATTTACTTTTTAATATTTTTATATTAAATAACTTGTCTGATATATTTAACGTTTTTTGATATACATTTTAGTCACATCTATATACTATAAATTGTATCTCCAACTCCATCAAACCACGTCCTGACGTCAGGACGGGTAATACACACAGTTAAACAAACTATATAATAATTAGGCTACATTAATAGTATCACGACTTTATCCACTAGTTTACACACATCCTTATTATCTTTAATAGTTTAAATTTTGCACACTGTAAAAACAAACACTCTCTATAAACACAGCACATATAATAACATCTAAAAATCTCCAAGAAATCAGCCAAAACTCAAGCAATATGAAAAGAGAGAAATAAAAACAGTGTTAAGATGGTTTGGTCCATATCGAAGGATGATGATAGTCGTCAGTAAGTGGGGATGTATGATGGTGTGCGGGTGTGGTTGGGAAATTGAAAGGCTGGGAGACTAGAGAAGTGGATTGAGTCCATAAAGGAGCGTCTGGAGAAAGAATGAGAGTTTTGACAGAGGCGAGAAGGCACGTAATGAGGTTTTTTCCCTTCTTCTCCCTCCTATCGCAGGGGATAAGCAGTTACACTGACGAGATACAACAGTGAGTGACCGTCCGCGTTGTTTGTGAAAACCTAAGGGTGAATTTTTGGCTGTGACACTTTATTACTAGTTGAAACACTTTAATACATATACTTTATTATATAATATACAATTATAAATTTACATCTTCGCACATTGTCTTGATTAGCTGCAAAAGAATAACTAAGATAAAAAAACAATATTCCTTTAAATAGTGGGGGTAAAATAAATTTCATTTTATATATTTCACTTTTAATAAACGAAATTAAAAAAAATTCGTTTCCTTTTATTTGGTAATTTGTAATATAATGATGAACTGCAGCATTTTTTCCACATTGGAACCAATTGTTGTACGAGATTCCTATCTTTTGACTCCGCTTTACAGACGGCAATGAATTGCTATTAAAACTCAAAACCCTTTTGTACAGTTTTTTTAAGCCTCCGCCATCTGGAAGGATTCATGTTTTTGAAATAAGTCTCGAGTCCTCTTTTACTTTATTTTTAGGAAGGAATATTTTTGACGTTCTTGAAGATTTCAAAAGCTAGTTTCTCAAAGTTCCTTGTCATCATTTTTTCTGTGAAGAAAATTATTTACATTTATATATATATGGCGATATATATATGTTTTTTCTTTTTGTCAAGAGTAGATGCAATAAAAAACAGAGGGAAGCAGACAAAGAAGAAGTAGAGGAGAAACGCAGGGAGAGAGTTGTAAATGTAAGAGACTTTTTTCAGAATGGGGTCTAAAAATTTGAAAATAAGAAAATGCTTGTAAAACGGAGGTCCCTGAACTTGTTATAAAATTTTCAAATCTAAAAAAAAAAATTATGAATTTTCTCTTTACTTTACGAGCAATTGGAAAAAAAATATAAATATATATAAAAATAATATAAATATATTAATGAAAGAAACCAAATCAATTTTTGAGAAATTTGAAGTGGAACTACAAAATTTTATTTACCTTTGAATATTTTAAACGTATTTTTAATAATCAAACCAAAAATTTAAATTTTTTATTTCTGGTCAAGAGAATAAACTTCATTTAGCACAACAACGGTCTGCTCAACATATGGTTGCTAGAGAATAATGGACAAACCTCTTAGTAAAATTACGTGGAAACTCTGAAGTAGTAATTCGGATCAAACCTCCATTAAGGACGAAGAAAGAAATAAACGAGAGGAAAATCTTTTGCAAAGAATTTGAGTCATGTAGTTAAAATCAAGATTCGGACATTGATGGAGGACATTAAAGATCAACACATATATTTTTGAACGAAAGAAGAGATACTATTTAGGAAATTCAAATACGATTAGGATGAAGATGTTTTGATGGCCTAGTTAATGGTGGTAATTGAGATGGTAGTTTAATAATATTAATGGTAGTGATAATGATAGTAACAATAACACCGCTCCACCCATCCTTCATTAGAAGTTTCCGTGAGTGGTGGTCAGCATCTGTATATAAAAAAAAAAAAAATTTGAGGTAAATAATTTAGTTCCTAAATAAAGTAATGATATTTAGCCATCTTAATTACAGAATTAAATTTAGACTTTATTTTAAAGATGGATCCTAAGGTATTTAGATATCATTATATCCCTGATACTATTATAGCAACTTAAATTCCTCCAATGCAATACTATATTCAAATTGTGTTCTATTAGTGTATTTTGTTATTAAATTTAAAGTAAGGTCAAAAGACAAATATACTTTCAATTTGGAAAAAGAATTACCCCAATGAAAACCAGCTGGTCTGAGTTCCAGACACTGAATTATTGAATTAATATAAAAATTAAACATTTTTAGGGCTACTAAAAACTTCTAAGCTTCAAATATTCTTTTTAATACTTTAAATAGCTTTATTAACAACCTTATTGATGAAAAATAAAATTAAACGTTACAACTTTTTAATATTAAAAAAAAAAAAAAAAGTTTTTTAATTTTATATTTTTGAAAAACTTTTTCGTTTTATATTTAAATATCATAAAATTTTGATCAAATACGCGAGATGCAAGAAAACTATATTGTCATACCTATTCTTCTTTTCAAAATTTGAAAAGATAATAAATGTTAAGGAAAAGTGGTTTGAGCCAGTAAAGGAGTGCGAGTTTGTTCCAAGGCGGAGTAGGAAAGGTGCATAATAAGAAGTAAATGGCGGTGTTTTGTTATTTGGTTGGGCTTGGCGCCAGAGAATGAGCTACACATTGAGAGATACCACAGTGATGGTCCGTCGCAGATCCTTGTGAAGCCCTAAGATTTGATTTTTTTTTATGGTAATGAGCTCACTTAAAGGGTAGGGGGGGGGGAGGAGGAGTTTTCCTTTCGACTTACGTCATGCTCTTTTTAAACTTAACTGTTCCTTTTTCACGCACGGCCCCTTACTTCACATCTAATGGAAGATAAAGGGAGGCTAGAAAATAAAGAAAGAATAAATCAGTTTTGTTCACAAATCAAGACTTCAATACTGAAATTAAAATGCGAGTTAGGCTTACTCATGTAAACTACCTTCAATTTCTTCAGTATATAATATCTACCTCGATAGAGCGATTCAAATGAAATTAGCAAGTTTTATTTTTGAATCTTTTTGGTATTAACTAATAAATGTGAAATTGTTAAAAGCCAGAATATTTTAATTTGTAAATGTTTTAAAATTAGGAACAATTCAAACCTCTAATATTTTTTTATTAAGATCTGCGATGTGTTTTAATTTACATTCAAAAAAAAAAAAAAAATAATTTAAATAATAATTCTTAACTGTCCCAACGGATTGGGTGTGGAGTGTATAAACATGTACCGGAAGCAAGAATAGTTTAAATAGAAGAATATGAACCTAAGTCGACCAAGAAGCCCCCGGTAGATCCCTAGTTTTACCATAGTAAGTATAAGAGAAAGTTGAAAGCGATAGATAATAGAAACTGGAGAGTAGCAATAGTTGTGGAATTGTTCTAGGAGAAAGGAACATGGGGCAACCGAATAATAAAATCTTTATTTATACCATTAAAAAAAGAAATTAACTTTAATTGGGATTACCAGCAAATAACCCCCCCCCTTCTAAAAATTGAAGGCAACTACCCTACCCCCTAAATTAATTAAAATTGAAGGCAACACCCTACCCTCTAAATTAATATTTTGTATTTTTAAAAAGACAATTTTAAATTTGTGAAATTATTTTAGTTGTAATTTTGAATCTTTTAAAAATAACCTTTTCTGTGTAAATTGTTTTAAAACATGTTTCATTATATTTTTTTTTTCAGTTATGCGTTTATTAAGTTCTATGCCATCTGCTAGTGGAATCGTTTGCATCAGCACCTGCGGCAGGTGAAAAGGCGGCCAGCTGGTGGTGCCCTGCTGCGGCCAAAGAAGAAAGAAGAAAGGAAGAGAAAAAAGCCTGAACCCGAAGAGGAATCTGACGATGATATGGGCTTTGGGTCTTTTTGATTAAAGATTTAGTATTTTATTAATTTTTTTCTATAACCCTATGAGTATGTTATTTAAGCTTGTTTTAATAATGTTAGACTTATGATAATTTATTTTAAGGAGCGGTTTCGTATTGGATCATTGGTGGTTTCATTGGACTTTGGGCAAACTTTTGGTTACTAGAGCGCATTTGGGTTACATTTTCAACCAGTTATCTTTTCTCGGTCAGTTTGCTAGTGAAAAAATGTTAACTTAAGCTAATAAACTGTTTAACACCTTTACTTTCCTAAGTTGATTTTATTATACAGTACTTGATTTAGAATTTCAACCTTTTTTACCTATTAGCATAAGGACCATTTTTACATTCAAAATGATCTCAAGGGCAGACGAAGCTTGAATATCTTTTAAAACGTAAAAATAAAGCGCTCAGTTGGCTTTCTGTGGGCCTGAGAAAGACGGGTGGGTTTTTTTTCTTTATCGTCTGATGAGCTATTTTTTTCCCATAGGTTTTATATTAATTTAAACTATTAATATATTTTTCTATCTAAAGTAAATTTTTCATTTAAAAACATAATATTTGGACTTCATATGTCATAATTAAAAAAAATAGTTTGCAAGAAATTAAATAGAAATTTCAATTTAAACAATTTTGGGAATGAAAGGGTTAACAAGACTTGAATGATTCTTTTGTTCTTTACCTTTGGAACTTCAAAAGATAATAAGATAGACTTCCTTTGAATGATTTAATATTTTTATAAAAGATAACGGCTAATATTTATAATACCGCCATAATTGCAACACCCATTGTGATCAGTCACTACAGGGAATACACCCCAGAATAATAGAAAAAGAACGTATTGGCAAAAAAATTAACTTGAAAGGTCGAGTCTAATTTTAGCTTAAGGAGACCCCATTTCAGTCAATACCTTAAATGGACAAAATTTTTATCCACCAATCACCCACGCTTTCCCAAGACGGAGTAGGTGCGTAACATGCACCGGAAACAGAATGGTAGTAGAAGAATATGCGCAAGTCGAAAAGAAACTCCAGCCTTACCGCCCCCCTTATACTTTTAGTGAGAACTCGTCACAGTCGGAAAATCCACCCTAGAGCTTACGGGACCGCGATAGATTCTCGCTATGACATCTCGTCATGTTGGGTTCAATCCCTTGGCCCATGGTGGGGCCACAACCATACCCCCCTTCACAACCCCCGCCATTCACTCCTATTATGCAGCTGTCTCTGCCAAACTCATTTCTCTCCTCTAGGCATTTCTTTACTGGACTCAATCCACTTTTCTTCTGTCTCCCAGCCGGCAATTCCCAGCACACACACACCACTATACATCCGTCAACCAGCCGACTATCATCCATTTTTTCAATATGACCAAAACCCATCTCAATGTCAACGTACTATCATTTACTCTCTCATCCCTTTCTTCGCACTATACAACTCACGTTCATATTAATTTTTTCAATTCTCACCCTAAGAACCCTAAGGTTGTCCATCTGAATACATTGAACACATCTGAACACATTCTAATTTAGATCTATACCTCCTTATTCCATAGTCTCACTACTAATACATAACACAGGTAACAACTACTCGCATGTAAAATTCATTATATTCACAATTTTGATATATATAAAAAAAATCTGCTTTTCTTAGTCATTTCTTTTGTATTTGCATTTTTTTGAAAATTTGTGTTTTTAATATAGATTCAAAATCTACAATTTCTTTCAAATAACTTCAAACTTGAGCAATACAAGATGGGTCTATACTTCACAAAATTGTACATATTAGGTGTTTGTTGTTGACGCTGACCCCAGCTCTCGGCTATAGTTGAATTTCAAACCCCAACTTTTTTTTGGTTTTGAAAATGAAAATTGCGTCATTTTGTTTTTCTGGTAATACGGTCACTTCGATGAAATTTTCCAGGCCTTATTTAGTTGGGAGATTTGCACAGCTTTTTTTTATTAGATAATATTTTAGGGCTTATATTTTAAATATTTTTGGCCGTAGCAAAGTGAGGAAGAAAATAATCTTTTTTATGATAACATTTTTTATAAAAGAAAGAAAAAAAAATATTAAATTTGCCAATTTTTTTTTTTTTTTTTTTTTTTTTTTTTTTAAAATTTCTGATAACATCAAATACAATTGTTTCACCTTTACACAAAGATAGTTTGAATAAATAATTTGCGTTTGAAGTGAATTAAGAATTTGTAGATTTTGAATCAATTATTTCAAAAAAAACAAACTTTTCAAAAAAATGCAAATAAAACAGAATTTACTATAGCCATTAAACCTTTTAAATCCAATAAATAAATATAAATAACATACAAATAAATATAAATCCATAAACCAATAAAATATTAAACTATAAGAAACATTTCAACAAAATTACAAAAAAAAGAGAAAATTAAAAAAATAAACAAACAGTTGGTTATATTGGATACATATATTCTGAAACCAGTGATATCTCTTCAAGATTTGAACTAAAAATTTCAATCAAAATTTATACATTTACAAAAAATTCAAAAATTTTAAAAAAATAGCCTTTTTGAATCTGTTCTCAATAGACGAAGATTTTTAAACCCCATTGTGGATTTCAGTAGGACTATAGTATTGAACGTTTGAGGAAGGTTCAAATTTGAATTTTAGTTTAGATGAAAATTTGTAAATTATTCATATTAATACTTTTTTACCAAAGGCGAGATCTCTTTCCCAAAGTAATGGTGGAGATATCCTGTTAATGATTTTTTTTTTAAAATGCAATATTCTGAAGTCCTGTTGAATACAAATCCGTAAAGCCATGAGTGGAATTTATTAAATGTAAGCGCTGACAAGGTGAGAAGGAATCGTATGGCTGGATGAGGTTAGAGATGCAGATACCCATTGGAATCGATTTTTTTTTAGTAGATAAACACCACCGGCTCACGGGCTGAGTCCTAATCTAGGTTGAGTGTACTCATTTTAACGTCCAGCAGGCGGCCAAGCCAAGGAGGGAGAAAAAAATAACTTCACATTCCTCGCACCCGACAGTTGCGAACCTGGGACCCTCACTTTGTTTGGCGAGTGCTCCAACCAACTGAGATATTGAAAAAGAAAGCTCAGCCTTACGCCCCGTTTACACCTTTTAGTGAAGAAACATAGTCCAGTCAGCAAAGCAGCTTAGGCTTACGGACCGCGATGGAATTTTCAACGCATGTGCGTCTCTAAACTGGATTAAAAAATATAAGTATTAAAGAATAGAAAGTAGAGTTGAAGAGTGATAGACCTCGCTTTGTATCACATGCACAGTCTCAGAGAATATGTTGAGGAATGGCCATTCAGGCATTCATAGGTGTGAGAATGCTTATATCCGGTCATGTGTAATCAACAGGTATGACGCGGCACGCCTGAGAAAGAAGGAATAGGAGAGGGAGAAATCCAGAATGTGTTTGAGTTGATTTTAAGATGTATTAGAGCATATAAGGGGAAGGCTGATTTTACAGAAGTTGGAGATATGTGTTTAGCAATGTGTCATAAATGATTTTATCAGTTAGAGAACACCAAGTTAGCGTACTTTGTTTTAGTAAAAGTACTTACCGTTTGATAGTATCCCCGTGTGAAGCTTTTGATCGCCTCAAAATAGAACCCTCCAAATTATTCAAAGATTGAAAGGAAATTGACATTTTTTCTTCTTTTTAACTGTAAAGTGGCGCAAGAATAAATGTGCAATCGAAACAGGATGTTTGCCGTAAAGAAATATTTAGTTAGAAAAGGAATTTCTATAGGTAGTTTAGGACCCCTATTTCCAGACGTCCGAGGCATTCTCATTATCAAAGCAGAAATCATTCCAAAGAATAAGTTTAGAACGACACTTTTTTACTTTCAATTTCCTGTTACTTTTCGAAAGAAATTAATATGATGTAAGTTCAATAGGAGATGTTTACTCTCGCATCAGCGGGATTCGAACACTGGACTCCGCGTCGCTGAGTTAACAGTAGACGGGCGCTCTATCCACTAGGCAATCCACGTTCCCCAAAAAGAACGTTTCAAGTCTAGCTTATAAAGCCCCGGTCTTCTCCCATAATTTTGGCCAATTCATCCTGTGGGCTGAGACCTCTTGGCAATCTCGACTATTCATACGCTCCATCCTTCAATAATATTATTTTCTTCTATGTTATTACTGTCTTAACTCTTCTTCGTATTGAGTTTTCACTTTATTGCAACTCTTGCCCAAATATCCCTGTGATCTGTAAACACGTGTCCCACCCATTTCAACTGGCACCTTTTCAATTTGTTTCTCAAATCCCCTAACTGTCCTCCCTGTAACTCGATGAATTATTTAAAGGATAATTATTTATTGGTTATTGTAAATTTTTAATTATTGTTACCATTGAATATGTCATTGGATGTTTAGTCTTAGCAATTTTATTTGTGCATCAGGCAATAATTCCAATGTACACATCTATATAATAGTATTATTTTTAAGAGCGATTTAAGTATTTGATGTTTGATATTATTTTAAATTACTATGATTAAGTTTCTTGATAGCATTCAGCCCGCCTGGGCAACTGCTACCTCTATTTCAAACATCTCATTCAAAAATAACCGGACGCATCTACTTACATTTATTTATTTTTTCTCAAAAATTATTTACAAAAATCTGAATTTAACCATTATTTCGCCTATCATTTTTCATAATTCATCTCTATAACAATACCGATTTAAGCATTAACCGGTGAAAATTCGTAAGCTTTGATTTTTATGTTAACGCAAGGAGATTTCTAGATACTATCCAACTTATAAATACCCGCTCTTGCCCCACTTATTCTCTTTTCCACTAATTGGCTTCTTCTTTCCTTATTTTATTACTTTTACATCTTCCCCAATTATGTGAAATTCACCCATCTTCAAATGTTCTAATTTATTCAAAGATACCATCTGTACTCTACAATTAATTTTCATGTTTAAGTCATTTTTTTTTTGTTTATCACGGCCCCTTTCTTTCTTTTTTTTTTGCAGCTCAGTTTCTCCCATCATGTCTTCTTTCCCTTTGTGGCAAAAACATACATCATCACTCAATAGTCCGATCAACATCCCGAAACTAAAATATCCATCAGCCCCATCCTATTCCTTCCACTAGTGACCTTTCACATCAAACCGTCCATTACCAGCAGAACGACCAATGTGAACGAACTCTTTCAATTACCTCGTTCCCGTGCTCACTTTACATTATAGCTCTTTAGAACTTTTTTATGATCTGATAAATTTTCTCAAGCAATCATCCTTACTCATTTCACATCCTCACTTACATCGCCTCTCTCTGTGTTTAGCTTTACCCCGAGCCAACGTGCGTTTAGTTATGACCTATATAGGGGATACAATATTGCATTTCGCGAAAAATATTGGGGGAGAAACATTGAAAGGTTAGTCGATTAGAGAGAGCTGTGCTCGGTATTCCTCGCCAAGTACAATCTCAGGCCTATGTCATACTAGTACTATTATTATAGTACTCTTAGCACAATATCATCAACATGTCATTCATTTTGAAGAAGAGTTCGATAATACAATGTGCAAACCGATAGAGAGCGTTCGAGTTCGTTCCAAACTATGAGACTTGCTGCCGTCGGGAGAGATTGTATGAATAATGGCGCGATAATGGATTGCCCACTTTGCAGTAAAACGTATATCATTATCCATGCATCCTCAAATATAAGTTCTATAAGAGAGCTATTATGTATACATAGTTAGATGCCAAACGTCTGCGGAACTCGATAGGAGTACTGTTGAAATATATGATTAGGAGAGATCCGTCCCTGCCCTCAGGAGTAAGGTTTCGCCCCCGCCTTTCTACTCGAGTACAGTATAGGTTAATTGAAGCGTTCCAATCGAGATTTGAGCTGCCCACACACGGTTCCAAAGAAGTGTGATTCTAGTACAATAGGTCACTTCAGTGAGGTGCCGTCTTGATGGCTCAATCTTATTAACTTTTCTAGGAGTGAGCATCATTCCCTGGGTCTCTGTGACTAATGACTGATCGATGATGTTATATGTTTTGTTGGCGACAATTATGGAACAGAAGTACTCAATCATGAGAGAAAGGAATCTATTAAGTCTCGATGTCCTCGAAGGAGGTTCAAAAAAATCTACAACGATATCAGAGAAAGAAGAGGGGCTTCGTGATAAACCCAAATGAAATGAATCGCAGCCACTTTCTCTTCTCAGTTCTTTCTCCCTCTCTCCAAACCTGTAATTATTGCATGCGGCGAGTTTGAGAAAGGATTGGGTGGAGACTCCTTCCTTAAGTCGTCTCCCTTTTGCGCAGCCCCTCTTGGGTCCTACATATTGTTCTGTCTCATGACTTAAGTGGTTTAGGTGCATTGTATTGCTTTAATTTACGTCGTATAAATCCGTTTCGGCACTCAGTGTGGTGGGTTCTACGATGTTTAATTTATTTTATTAACGTTTCCAGTAATCAGATTTTTATACTAATCTATGTGGGTGGGTTCTCAACCACATTCTATAATAAATCACAAGCTCTATCCCAGTTTCAGCTTATCTAATCCTTCCGGCGCGATCGTTATACTCTCTTTGGGCTATATATGTCTCTCATCATGAGCACCAACTGGGATTTTGTAAACAGTAGGCGAAATAATACCAGGTTAGCAGTTTTTGGTTACCTTGTTTGGAGAAAAATAATAAACATGCGTAGGCTAAGCTGGTTCCTTATGTTTAGCTCTTTTTGAAAATTTACTCTCTTTAGGAATCTATGATCGGCCATCAATCTGTCTAAGGGTTTTTTCGCCAGAATACCACATACTGGATATACTGTAGTTGTATATAGCTAGACTATATCGATAAATTGCGCTCTAAGGGTTATATTCACAGTTTTTCCTTCAAGTTTCAGTATCTGGGAGAATTACGGTTTTGCGTCATACTTTAGTCTTGACACATACCATAATTGATTTTCTCACCAGCTTCCAAAAGAGCTTAGCCTTAAAAGTTAAATCATCTACACGTCATAGTCTCAGATGGACAAGAGCAACAGTCACACTCTCTACCTCACCGACGAATTAAACATATATTCATCTTTACTGAATGGCTTGTTAGAATAATGAATTCTCACTTGCAACATAGCATCAAGAGATCTGTTTCTCAAGATTGCAGTCACTTTCATCAGGACACTCCGCTTATTAGATTTTCTGTAGCAGACTAATGTAAAAGGAGATATCGTCCGGGCGTGCTTAATTAAGCTCTAGCCTTTAGAAAAACTCGTGAATTTTAGTTTGTCGTTAGGTTCAGGCGGTATACGTGTGGTGGATTCATCTGAGAATGAAGGACCCTGCCTGAGTGTTTTACTGTATTAACTCAGCGACCCGAAATGATGATACCATCTGTTACTCAGAAGATGCCTAGTGGTTCTGAGATCTCCGCTCGGAGATCGGATTGCACCAGTAATCTCACTCACATCACCTGTACTTATTGACCTACTCCTCAATATTATTATCCCTTCTTATCTCCTTCGAAAAGGCTAACAAAAAGTAAGTAATTATGGAATAGTCACTAGATAATAGGTGGTTCTCGATTGTCCCTAACTAGGAGACTGATCGTGCCTCTTCTCAACTGGCCAATGGACCTTTCTGCTTTGATAATACTTCGAGATAAGACCTCTAATCTGGCTGGTATATATAAGGGTGTTCTCAAACAATTCCCTTTATCATTAAGAATTCCTCCCATTTTTTTATTTCCCGTCCTATCCTCTTCACCTTCACTGGTATATCACTCATATCAGCACTACTCACATTACACAACTCTTCTCATAGCACTCATTCCTCTACACACTAACTTCTGCCGCCATTCAGTCTCTACTTCAGCATCTTCATCAGAGCAAAAGTTAAACAATCATTTATCATTTCTCCTCCCTCTTTCATATGCTTTTGGGAAGGGTTATTTTGATAGACCTAGCTTCCTATAGTCATAGATCAGGATGGGCAAATAAGCATTTATAATCGTCTAATCGATCTAATATCGGTGGTTAGGCCTTATCAGCATTCTATTATATCTATTCACACGAGAATGACATAATTAATCCATTTTATCACACGCTCAACTAGTGCAACCCAACACGCCATTCCCGTCACATACCCATCCATTTCTGCGTCTCTCTCGTAGTGATAAGAACTTTTTGTCGTTGGATACACCACTCACTTCCAGAATCACTCTTGGTTGCCAATGGTATCTCTCCACCCTTTATTTCTAACCTCATAAGAGGTCCCCTCCAACCAATAACTTCTCCTATCTGCTTCTCTCTCTGTTCTACAACTGTCAATAGTCACACTCTGATGCGTCTCAATATATCAAATAGTTTGCCGTCCAAATTCTCACAATAGTATAACAATTTCTGGTATAACATTTGTCATCTCTCAATAGACATGAGCGATTAGTCATCCAAAAGAGCAATCTGGTTTATCATAACATCAGTTTCAACAATCAATTAGTTTAAGCTGTGCAGGTAATTATCCCACCTCAGTCTAGGGCTGAAACTTTAAGGCATCTTAGCCTGACCTGCTGGTTTTGGTCCTCGTGCCATGAACCCATTTCTATATCGTAAAAAATTCGTATCTATTATTATGGGGACACGCCTGATGGGAGACCAGCAACCCGACAAGCCATATGGGAGAAGCAGCACAAAGAAATTAATCATTTTTACTACATCATTTTAGTACATCACCATGGAGGGCATATCTATGCGGTCCTCAACTTTAAAGCTTGAAACCTTTGTATTACAAGGATGTTATAGGTTGTTAGAAACAAAAACTTACCTTTTTAACCGGAGAAGTTAAGAGTGTCTGCTGTTCTTGTATATGTGTAGAAATAAAGTAAAAATTTTATTCACTGAATTTCAAAAGTCTTAATAAAGTTCTGTACCCTACAAAATGACTTAAATAGCATAGACTTCAACGAGTTTCTACAGTTAAGACGAAGAATATTTATCTCTTTACTAAAGATCATGAATATCTAGCTTTACATTTACTATATCTTGCTAAGATGTTTCTTCCGGCATACTAACAGTCATTAGACGTTTGCATACAATATAATTACTTTATGGCATGCCTAACTGCATCCACGTATCAGATAGAGGATCCGCTTTTATAACACACCTTACAAAATAGGGTGTTGCATATTTAGGAAACAAGGTTGGTCTGTATTAATTGTTACTTTGCTACTCCGTTACTAACGATTTTTGCCCGTTATTCCGTTAATAGTGGAATGACAAAGTAACACATACTGCAAATTTTGCAATGAAATAGTTTCTCAATATGCTCGACAAAGAAAGAACAGTTTATCAGTGCTTATCACATCTACGACAAGAGTTCATGAGGTGAAGAATCTTTGATAAACTTTTCATCCATTTTTTTTTTTTTTTTTTTTTTTTTTTTTTTTTGTTCTCACCACTCACTCACGGGCAGAGCCCTATTCAAGTAGGGGTGTTGCACACCTCAGACATTAATCAACTAACTCAAACTACGCAGATGAGCACAGAAAGGTTTTAAAGTGAGGAAGATTAAATTAACAAAAAATGCAGAAGATGGAAGAGAATTCTACAGAACAGAGGTGGCATGCAAAAAGGAAGCACCAGCACCACAGCGAAGAAGCCTGAAGTTACTAATGTCAACTCAAATCTCATGTGCAGACACAGCACCCCTTTGTGCTACGAGGGCGTCTTAAAGGTAGTGGTACATAAGTGTACAGTTCCCTCGAGCGCTTGCCGCTGTGGTACCTATAGAAGAGAGATAAGGCTCCAACACCGTGTCGCAAAGTGAATTGGAAATTACAGAACAGTTTATAAGCTCTTTTGATTTTTGTTTATGTTAAGGCCATGGATGTTTATATTGTCAACAGGAGCAGGAGACGAGAGAACCGTCGAAAGTGATAGGAAAGTTAGAAGGTGTCTTAGAGAGGGAGATTTGTAGAAGTTGGGTTTTCAAAGAGTTGAATTTCTCACAAGGTCGGATGACTAGTCTAGCTGGAAATTTTATCCAGATCAGCTAGAATAGAATCGGAAAGATTAAGAAGAGATGCAATTTTAGATTTAAAAGAAGGAGCAGATTTGAAATGAGTTGAAGAATGAAGGGTCGAATCATCGGCATATGAGTAGATAGTGTTAGATGAGCATCTGAGAAGATCATTAATGAAAAGGAGGAGATAAAACAGAACCCTGAGGAACACCAATTATTGATAGAAAAGGAAGAAGAAGTTGCCCCACCAACAACAACAGCCGATATTGATCGATTTGAAGAAAACTAGACATAATTAAGCAAAGAGAAGGGATGATAAGACAAATGAAGGGAGCTTGAGAGCAGCGACGTAAAGTGCCATACCTGGTCAGATGCTTTTGATATGTCAAGCGCCACCACGCAAGTCTCCCCTTCGTAGTTCCTGAGGGCGGAAAACCATAGATCAGTTAGATAGGAAAGTAAATCGCTGTAGTAGACCTCGAGCGCCAAAAGCCGTACTCTGGCGATCGGAAAGAAAGGAATGAGATTCCATGATCTAAGAAAGGAGAGTTGAAAAGGGTTTCAAAGATCTTAGGTAGAATACAGATGAGAGCTATAGAGCAATAGTTATAAGGATCAGAGTTGTTCCTTTTCACCGGAAAAGTTTGGCAATAGCGTGCCTCCAACACTGGAGGGAAAGTAATAGTATTGAGACATAGAGAATATAGCTGAACGAGGGGAGGGGTAAGCACGAAAGCACACTCCCTCAAACTCGGGAGGAATGCCATCCGGCCACCCGCCTTCCTAATGTTCATAGATTGATTTCAGGAGCCCATGCACCTGATCAAATGTAATCACAGGCAAAAGCATAGGAGACACCTGAGAGAAGAAGTAGGAGGATGAGGAATGCCAGAATCGTCCAGGGTTGAGTTAGAGGCCGAAGAGATTGGCCTTTTCAGTTGGAGAATTAGCAACAGAACCGCCAAAACGAATAAGATAAGGTAAGGCAGATTTACAGAAGTTGTTAGAGATGTTTTAGCAAAATGAGTCATAGGGAAACCAGGAGGTGAGCACACTTTCGTTTAATGAAAGCCCGCTTTGCTTGACGAAGAGTATCCCTGCAACGATTTCTAGCTGAATGAAAATTAGCAAGAGTGATAGAAGAACGAGAATTTTTCCACCCCAGATACGCACTGTCTCTAGCCTGAATGGCCAGAGAACAAGCACGATCGAATCATGGATTATGAGGAGAGAAAGATTTAGTTGAAGAAGGAATGAACCTGTCCCATCAGCGATTACAGCTCCCACCTTATCGGCAGAAGTCGAAGCGTCACTAGACAAAGCAGTCATTCCTATTATAGTTAGCGTAGAAGCACCCACTAAGGCCTCACAATCAGTCCGATTAAAATTCCTAAAGATATCGCTTTGGGTTGGATGGAGGTGATGGAAACAAGTCTAAATATTAAACATATAATACAGATATTTGATATAGATATTTGAAAACAGATTCCTTCTGAGAGAAAATATATATTCAGCTAAATTTGTTGGATATATCAATGTGGCTTTCCACTTTCAAATAACCACTATTATTATTATTATTATTATTATTATTATTATTATTATTATTATTATTATTATTATTATTATTATTATTATTATTATTATTATTATTATTATTATTATTATTATTATTATTATTATTATTATTAGGCCAGCCCTTCAGATTAGGGGACACCTGTATCTAAAAACTACGATAGCCAGAAAAAAATGAATACATTTTTGAATTCAGTGAACATTTTAATGGGAAAAGAAAAAATATTTTATTAATATTAATAACACCTTAAATATTAGTAATTTATTAGTTAAAATAAGCTTCTTACGGCTGAATAACATCTTACGCCTGGCATGTAGTACTTCTCCTAGGGGCGAGACCCCGAAAATTTTTTTTTTTTACTTTTTACTTTTACATGAAAACAATCTGTTTTTATTCATATATTCGTTGGTTAGTATATTGAAGTCGGTCTTAAAATCATTTTTAATAACCTAATACTGTATTAACATATATATAATTTAGTAAATTTATATTGAAAACACAATATAATGTTAGTGCAGTTTAAACATCTGAATGTAATTTTTGCTTATCTGGCAACATCGATTTTTGCAAAAGCTGTGACTACTAATACTTTGTTCGTTCTTCCGCTTTTTGAACTCGACGAATGAAGAACGTTTAACTGCTGCAACATTATTTATTTTTATAAAGTAAAAGTGATTCCTACATTTATCCTGAAGGTGCGTGAAAGTGTAATTACTATACAGTGATAATGTGTATTGCTAATTCTTTATCATGTCGTTTTTCTTACATGTCATTGAGGACAATTTCCTCATAGATATGTAATTACAAACTAATGCCTCTTATTATACTTCTTTATAAGTCATTTCTTTTATTGTATGTACTGATTTTAGAATATCGGATATGCATGAGCCGATATTCCTTATATTCTAAAACCCCCTATGGAAGAATTTTTTATTATTTTGATAAACTTACCCATATTGTAAGGCCTAGTAACCAAACGGCCGCATTCAAATTTGGTCTTTATTTTCAAGCCGCATAAGGGCTATTTTTGTTTAACATTTTAAAATCATAATCTTTATTCTTATACCTAAAACTTATTTTTTATTGTGTTTTTATTTGTTGTTATTTATGTTTTTTTAGTTTTAGGGATCGTATTGCCTCTCATTTTGGAGTCAGAATAGAGTTTTGATTTTTTGATTTTTTTTTAGAAAAAAATTTTTAGATTTTTTTGATTTTTTTTGATTTAGATATATTGATTTTTTTATTTTTTCAGATTCGTGACGTCAGGTGAAAAACATATATATATATATATATATATATATATATATATATATATATATATATATATATATATATATATATATATATATATATATATATATATATATATATATATATATATAAATATATATATATATATATATATATATATATATATATATATATATATATATATATATATATATATATATATATATATATATATATATATATATATATATATATATATATATATATATATATATATATATATATAAAGAGACAATAAGAAGACGCAGAATCCAATCTAAAGGTGTCCCATTCAACGCATAAAAATTAAGATTTAAGAATCTTTAATAATAATTAATGTAATTAATGAATAGTAATTATAATTAAAAAGCCTCATGGGCCTACCTAAACTGTCCCAGTCAACCAACAATAATTAAGAATAATAATTAAAAGTCGCATCCCCCTAGAATGTCCCAGTCAATCCACAATAATAAGAATAATAATTCAGAAGCCGCATGGGCCTATCTAGACTGTCCCAGTCAACCCATAATAATTAATAATTAAGAATAATAATTAAGAAGCTGCATGGGAACCTTTAGAATGTCCCAGTTAACCCATAATATATAAGAATAAAATAAGCCGCATGGTAATATTTAGACTGTCAAAGTCAACCAATAAAAATTAATAATTAAGAAGCCGCATTGACCACTCTAGAATGTCCCAGTCAACCCATAATAAATAATAAATAAGCATGAATACTAAAGAAGACGTTGGCCTATCTAGACTGTCCTTAGTCAAATCAAATAATACTCATAATTGCAATAATTAAGAAGCCGCATTGACACCTCTCGAGAATGTCCCAGTCAACTCATAATAAATAAGAATGAATATTTAAAAGAAAGTATTGTTCTTTTTAGACTTTCAGTCAACCAAAAAATTAATACTACAGAAGCTTTCTACTGGTCCCTCTTAGACGTCCCAGTCAACCCATAATAAATAATAAATAAAAATAATACTAATAATAATAAAAGCCTATCTAGACTGTCCCAATCAACCAATAATAATTAATAATTAAAAATAATAATTAAGAAGCCACATTACATTAATCCCTCTAAAATGTCCCAGTCAACTCAAAATAAATAACAATAATACTTAAGAAGCCGCATGGTCCTTTTTAGACTTTCCCAGTAAACCAATAAGAATTAATAATTGAGAAGCCGCATTGTCCCCTCTAGAATGTCCCAGTCAACCCATAAAAATTTAGAATTAAGAATAATTATTTAATAATAATTAATGAAATTAAAGAATAGTATTTATAATTAAGAAGGCTCACCAGACTGTCCCAGTCAACCAACAAAAATTAATAAATAAGAATAATAATTCAGAAGCCGCATGGGCCTATCTAGACTGTCCCAGTCAAGATAGGCCCATGCGGCTTCTGAATTATTATTCTTATTTATTAATTATTATGGATTGACTGGGACAGAGTTCATGTTGTTTTCTGAATTAATATCTTATTTATTACCATTATATTATATCGGACATTTTCAGCGCCACGTGGACTTCACTCATAACTTTATTGCCGACTGGGACAAACATCATGCGGTCAGTATTATTCTTGTTTATAATGAGTTGATAACTGGGACATTCTAGAGGATCAATGCGGCACCATTATTTTCATTATTAATTATTATTGGTTGACTGGGGACAGTCTTGATAGGCTCATGTCGGCTTCTAAGAGTTATTTCCTATTTATTGGTGTGCTTCAATTTGGAATGTTAAAGTTTGTTCAAGAGATTTCTTTTTAATTATTATTTACAGTTGATTGGGACATAAAAGGAATATGGTTTGTATGTTCTTGTTTATTATAAGGACTGGGACATCGAGTCAATGCAGCTTCCTAAATATTATTCTGAATAATAATTAAGAAGCTGCATTAACCTCTCTAGAATGTCCCAGTCAACCCATAATAAATAAGAATAATACAAAAAGCCGTAGTAACTTTTTTCAAGACTGTCCCAGTCAACCAACAAAATTAATAATTAAGAAGCCCCATTGGCCCCTCTAGAATCCCAGTCAAGCCATAATAAATAATAAATAAGAATAATACTTTTCCTTGTCCTTACTTACACTGTCCCAGTCAACCAATAATAATATATATAATTAATAATTAAAATAATAAAGAAAAACCACATTGACGCCTCTAGAATGTCACAGAGGTCAACTCATAATAAATAAGAATAATATTTAAGAATCCGCATTGTCCTTTTTTTAGACTGTCCCAGTCAAATACAATAAAAAATTAATAATTAAGAAGACACATTGGCCCCTCTAGAATGTCCCAGTCAACTCATAATAAAAATCAAATAATAAATAAGAATAATACTTAAGAAGCCGCATGGGCCTATTTAGACTGTCCCAGTCAACCAATAATAATTAATAATTAAAAATAATATTTAAGAAGCCGCATTGACCCTCTAGAATGTCCCAGTCAACTCATAATAAATAAGAATAATACTTGAGAAGCCTCATGGTCCTTTTAGACTGGTCCCAGTCAAACTGAAGCAAAACTGGCACTTCAAGAAGCTTACTGGTCTCCCTCTAGAATGTCCTCTTTAGTCAACCCATACAATAATAATAATATTTAAGTGAAGCCGTGACAAATTTTGCCTAGACAACTTCACGCCTATTCTTATCCTCAAAGCCAAAAATCTACCTCCTCGTTGCTTTACGTTGCGCCCTCTTCAGCATATCTGTCTTTTTTAATAAGGGTGCTAAAATTGTAGACAATATTCAAATACTGGCCTAACATATCTATTATACGACATTATTCAAAAACAATATATATAATTAGTCTGCATCTGGTATTAATTTTCAATTTTTAACCCTAGGCCTCTCTTGGTTCAAAATCTTACAATGGAAACAATGAAACAACAAAAACACTAAAGAATGTTACAGGCTTACGAGTTACAATGCCAATAGTTTGTTGAGTAATTTAAAATATATATTAAAAACTTCATAATATAAATAGTTTTATTTTAATTTTTTATTTCTATTGAAGAACATTTTTGTTTAAGCCATTTCAAAATAGTCTACTCTTTATTCTTATACCTAAAACTTATTTTTTATTATGTATTTATTTTTGTTATTGTTTTTAGTTTTAGGGATCGTATTGCCTCTCATTTTGGAGTCAGAATAGAACATATTTTTGATAAGAAGAATTTCATTTTATTCCTACATCACCCGCCAAAACTGGTAACCCTACATGGAGTGAAACAAGATTTGTATGGATACATTTTCGAATTCCGTCAGCCATCTTTCTTTAATCAAAATTGCGATCCCTGAAATTTTATGGTGCAAACAGGGACAATATTTTTATATATATACAATTATTATTATTATTATTATTATTATTATTATTATTATTATTATTATTATTATTATTATTATTATTATTATTATTATTATTATTATTATTATTATTATTTTCGCCTAAGCGATATCTAATTATTTTATAACTTTTGCATACATTTCTAATTGCCAATTGTGTGCCCCCACCTGTACACGCTTCAAGAAAAAAAAAAAAATATATATATATTTTATATATATAAAAATTTTTTCTTCTCAAATTTAAAAAAAATAATTATTCTAAATATTCATTATGTTTTAGCTTCAAAAATTATTTTTTTTTTAAAAATTATTTTTTTTTTTTTTTTTTTTTTTTTTTTTTTTTTTTTTTTTTTTTTTTTTTTTTTTTTTTTTTTTGTGTGGCGATCTTGCACTGTAATCATGCCTGGCGACGATGAGCATTCTCCCAACTCTGACTTTTCCAACTTGCGTCTCCAGCGATTCTTTACGGATGACCCAGAATTGTGGTTCTCATTGGCTGAGAATGTCTTTCGTCCGGATGAAGAGGAGAGAAATAAATATTCAAGGGTATTAAATTCCCTTCCTCAAGCTACTTTAGTGCGCATTCGCGATTCCCTGCCAACTTTAGGCGTATCAACAACCCCTTACACGGCTCTTAAAGAATTACTAATCGCGCGATTAGCCCCTTCCCAGGAGGTAAAATATGAACGATTGTTGAAAGATACGCAGCTTGGCGATTTGCGTCCTTCTGAACTGTTAGTTAACATGCTTTCGTTGCTAGGAAGTACTCCTTCCGCCAGAGAGGAGGCCATATTAAGGCATCTTTTTCTTCAGAAGATGCCCTTGTATGCCCAAGATATACTCGCCTCTCTCGATCCAGCCCTTTCTTTGAGCGTGGTTGCTGAAAAAGCAGACCGCATGCTCCGCACACATGCTTCTGCAACGCATTTAGTTGCTGCAACTTCTACTCTTCCACCACCCCCGCCACCCCCACAAGCTCCTTCACCACTGTCTTCTCTTACTTCTCATCCTTCACATTCCTCTTCTACTCCTGTTTCTCACTCTTCTCAAGCTTGTTCTCCTCATCTTTCTCACGGAACTTGCTCTCACACGACATCTTCTGCTCTAGATGCTCGTGTTTCTGCTCTGGAAATCGGTCTTGCAGAGATCAAAACTGAGTTGCTTTCTGTCACTTCTACTCTAAGGCAGCTCTCATTTCGTTCTCGCTCTTCTTCTCGTAGTAGGACGCCCTCGCGAGGTCGTTCTCCTTCTGCTTCTAGTGACAATACCTATCCTCACGGATATTGTTACTATCATAATTTCTTCGGTGCAAGAGCGAAGAAATGTGCTTCTCCGTGCACTTTTTCGGAAAACAAATAGGCCAAGGGATAGCAGAAGCGACTGCCCCTTGTGGCCCTGACACTTCGCTTCCTACTGTACTTCGTATTTACGATCGCATCACAAAGCAAAACTTTCTGATTGATACTGGCGCATCTTTGTCTTTGGTCCCTCCGGATCCGTCTCAGCGCTCTGCAGTACCTCTTTCTACTCATACGCTGTATGCTGCGAATGGTTCAACTATTCCAGTATATGGTGAACGACTTTGCTCTTTGGAACTCTCGCTTCGACGGAGTTTTAAATGGGTTTTTCTTGTGGCAAAAGTTACACAACCTATTATTGGGGCAGACTTCTTGTCCCATTTCAATCTCATGGTGGACATTCGCAATCAACGTTTAGTAGACGGTACTACTACGTTGTCCTCAAAGGGTGCTCTGATCTCTTCTGTTTTTGGAGGCATTTCTACTATCGCCCCATGTTCTTCTTCAGACGCTTCTCCCTTTGTTACTATGTTACAGAAGGATTTTCCGGATCTTTTAAATCCTTGTTCTTCTTCTTTACCTGTCCAACATGATGTACAGCACCATATCGAGACGTCTGGTCCTCCAACTTTCGCTCGTGCTAGACGTCTCCCCCCAGACAAACTCAAGGCGGCTCAAGCCGAGTTCGAGCATATGTTAGAACTAGGTATTGTCCGCCCCTCTAAGAGTGCTTGGGCTTCACCTCTTCACATGGTGCCAAAACCTTCTGGTGATTGGAGACCGTGTGGAGACTTTAGGGCTCTGAATGCCTCGACAACACCTGACCGCTACCCGGTTCCGCATATTCAGTCCTTTAACTCTCGTCTGGATGGCGCAACCATCTTTTCAAAATTGGATATGGTCAGGGCATATCATCAGATTCCTGTAGCTGCTGATGACATTAAAAAACCGCTGTTATTACTCCTTTTGGATTATTTGAGTATACTAGAATGCCCTTCGGTCTTAGATGTGCAGCTCAAACTTTTCAAAGGTTTATTGATACTATACTGCGTGGCTTACCTTTTGCCTGGGCTTATCTCGACGACCTTCTTGTAGCAAGTGCAACTCCTGAGGAGCATCAGGATCATTTGCGTGCTGTTTTTGCACGATTAAACGATGCTGGAATGCGACTTAATCTCGCGAAGTGTGTATTTGGTACATCATCTCTCACTTTCTTGGGCCATACTGTTTCTCCCGAAGGTGTTAAACCACTCTCCGATCGTGTTGATGCCATTCGTGCATTCCCTCTTCCTCAAACACAGAAGCAACTTCGTCAATACTTAGGAATGGTAAACTTTTACCACCGTTTCCTTCGTTCAGCTTCCGAACTTCTTCGTCCGCTTACAGCCCTTATTACACAAAAGAAGAGGGGTTCAGCCATCATTCTTAATTGAACGGATGAAGCAAGAAAAGCTTTTGACGCTTCAAAGGAAGCTCTAGCTGCTGCAACACTTCTTGTCCATCCTCAGGACTCTGCACCAACGCGTATTCAAGTCGACGCTTCCAACTTTGCTGTCGGTGGTGTCTTGCAGCAGTATTTGAATAACGTTTGGTCTCCTTTAGCCTTTTTCTCTCGCAAGCTTCAACCTGCCGAAACTCGATATAGTGCTTTCGGTAGGGAGTTGCTGGCAATGTACCTAACTACTCGTCACTTCAGGTACTTCATAGAAGGTCGAGATTTCCACATCTTAACCGATCACAAACCTCTTACGTTCGCGATGATTTCCCGTCACGAACGACATTCCCCCAGAGAAGCACGCCACCTGGAATACGTCTCCCAATTCACCACTGACGTTCGGCATATCTCTGGGGTAGATAACACCACTGCCGATGCCCTTTCGCGCATCCAGATCGACTCTATTTCTCCTATTCCAATCATAGATTTTGAAGCTATGGCACAGCTCCAAGAGGACGAAATCATCGACCCCACATTAACTTCTTCTTTACGACTAGAGTGGATAACACTCCCAGGTATCAAGAGGAAGTTGTTATGTGATACGTCAACCTCTACTCCTCGTCCATACGTTCCTTCTTCATACAGGAAAGACATCTTCTTCAATCTCCATTCCCTTTCTCACCCCGGCATCGAGGCTTCGCGAAAGCTTGTTTCAGCACGCTTTGTGTGGCCCGGCGTCAATGCCGATGTGACGAAGTGGACACGCAATTGTCTTTCCTGTCAACGGTCTAAAGTCCAGAGGCACACTAAAAGCCCTCTTGGCTCCTTCTTACCACCAGGTGACAGGTTTGAAAAGGTTCACATAGATATTGTAGGACCTCTTCCTCCTTCTAATGGCAAACGCTACCTTCTTACTTGTATCGACCGGTTCACTCGATGGACCGAAGCCATTCCTCTTTCTGTTGCTTCTTCGGAGTCCATTGCGACAGCTTTTATGACGCATTGGGTTTCTCGTTTCGGCATACCACTCTCTGTCACTACAGATCAAGGACGTGTCTTCGAATCATATCTTTGGAGAGATTTGATGCGCCTCCTTGGTTCTGAAAAGATTCATACCACTTGTTTTAATCCAAAAGCAAACGGAATTGTAGAACGATTTCATCGTCAGCTTAAGGCTTCCTTGGCTGCTCATCCACAACCGGAACATTGGACAGACGCTCTTCCGTTGGTAATGCTAGGTATTCGAACTGCCATCAAAGAGGATCTGCAATGTTCTGCGGCAGAGAGCTTGTCTACGGTTCCACTCTTCGGTTTCCCGGAGAGTTTTTTTCGCAATTTTCTCCGTCTCCTACTGCTGACCCATTATCTTATCTAACCCGCTTAAGGCGCTGTGCTTCGTCGTGGAGACCGACTCCTACTCGTCACCACAAAGTGCATTCTTTCGTACCTAAGGACCTCTCTACATGCACACATGTCTTTGTAAGGCATGATTCGCACCGCACTGCTTTCCAACCGAAGTACGATGGACCTTTTCCTGTGTTACTTCGGAAGGAGAAGTTTTTTACCATTCAACGTCCCACACGCACAGAGGTCGTATCAATCGACCGTCTTAAGCCAGCGTTCTTCGAGTCCAATCCTCCTGATACTCCGGATTCGGAATTGTTCCCAAGATCAATTTCAGTCCCTTTCAGCACGACTCCTACCTACAACATTCCTGTTTCACCTCCCCCTTCTCTTCCTACTATCTCACCGCCACCTCCCTTAGTACCATTATCTCCAGATCCAGCTTTAGCTCAACCGTCTAGCACACCAGATGAGGTAACTTCAGCTCCACAACCTCGTCCGAGTACTCGTGCTAGTACACGCGATATAGCCACACCTGCACCGAATGTACCTACAGCTCGACCTTCCGGGCCCTCTCTTCGTTCTGCTTCAATACCTCCTTCTACTCAACGTAGTTCGAGGAGTGGCAGACAGATTCGTTGGCCGAGTCGTTACTTAGATTAAAGAATCTGCTGCCCCTACCTCTGGAGGGGGGTTCTGAAGTCGGTCTTAAAATCATTTTTAATAACCTAATACTGTATTACCATATATGTAATTTAGTAAATTTATATTAAAAACACAATATAATGTTAGTGCAGTTTAAACATCTGAATGTAATTTTTGCTTATCTGGCAACATCGATTTTTGCAAAAGCTGTGACTACTAATACTTTGTTCGTTCTTCCGCTTTTTGAACTCGACGAATGAAGAACGTTTAACGGCTGCAACATTATTTATTTTTATAAAGTAAAAGTGATTCCTACATTTATCCTGAAGGTGCGTGAAAGTGTAATTACCATACAGTGATAATGTGTATTGCTAATTCTTTATCATGTCGTTTTTCTTACATGTCATTGAGGACAATTTCCTCATAGATATGTAATTACAAACTAATGCCTCATATTATACTTCTTTATAAGTCATTTCTTTTATTGTATGTACTGATTTTAGAATATCGGATATGCATGAGCCGATATTCCTTATATTCTAAAACCCCCTATGGAAGAATTTTTTATTATTTTGATAAACTTACCCATATTGTAAGGCCTAGTAACCAAACGGCCGCATTCAAATTTGGCCTTTATATTCAAGCCGCATAAGGGCTATTTTTGTTTAACATTTTAAAATCATAATCTTTATTCTTATACCTAAAACTTATTTTTTATTATGTATTTATTTTTGTTAATGCTTTTAGTATTAGGTATCATATTGCCTCTCATTTTGGAGTCAGAATAGAACATATTTCAGAATAAGAAGAATTCATTTTACAAACTAAACTACAACCGCCAAAACATATATATATATATATATATATAATTATTATTATATATATTATATTTATATATATCTATATTTATATAAAAAATAAAATTTAAAATTAAAATTTTATATAAATGATATAGTATATATTATTTATATATTAGTATATATATATATATGATTTTTTTTTTTAAAAAAAAAATGAAAAAAAAGGGGGGGTGTTTTTTTTTGTTGTTACCTTGTGTTAATGTTAGTAGTGAAGACTATGGTCTGGAATATAGAGGTATAGATCTAAAGCACAATGTGTTCTGATGGACAATCTTAGGGGGCGTGTTAGGTGTGAGAAGAATTGGATAAAATGAGGAATGATCGTATTAGAGAGTGTGTGGGTGGGAAGAAAGGAGTAGAATGGAGAATCATGAATACGTTGAGATGTTTGGCCATGTGGAAAGGATGGATGATAGTTGGTTGTTAAGCAGATGTATAGTGTTGAGTATGCTGGGAATCTCGACCGGCAGGGGGAGACCGAGGAAAAAGTGGAATGAGTAAGTCAGCAAAGGGATTCCTGAAGGAGAGAAATCTGAGTTTAGCAGAGACGAGAAGAAAGGTGCATAATAGAAGTGAATGGCGGTGTTTTGTGACAATGGGTATGGTTGTGGCCAACCTGGTTAAGGGCTTAAACTCCTACATTGCGAGATTGCCATAAGTGGGGGTCCGTCCATGATGCTCTAGAGTGGATTTTCTTACTGCGACGAGTTTTCACAATAAAAGGTATAAAGGGGCGGGTAAGGCTGAGCTTCATTTCGACTTTTCCCCGTCATAATTATTCTACAGACCTTTTTTGTTTCCATGTGCATGCTACGTCACCTTACCCCTGCCCAGTTCGTGGGGAGAGAATGTGGGTGAGATAATTGATGATTTATCACTGGTCTGCAACAAAAAAATTTTTTTTTTTGCTGCCAAAGATATTTTATCGAATGTATAGTTATATTGGGTGTGGCTGATTTCAGAAATTAAATCAGGTAATACTAATGTATTTAATGAGTTACTTGAGATACAGTGGTGTTCCAGATATACTTTATACCAATATCTTTTTTAATGCATATTTTACAGTAATATCGTTTTATTTCTTTTTAAAGGGCTTACCTTTATATACTTTATATTTTTCTATTTTCAGAACACTATGAGTACTTCACGAAGAGCCTGTTTGAATAGCCCCAATGTATTCTGCTACATCTGTGGTGAATATTGCCAGGAGAACCAAAGAAGAAATATTACTAACTTTGTGAAGCAAGCATATCTGGCATACTTTGGAATGAAACTCGGAGACCAAGATAAGTCTTTGGCTCCCCATATGGTCTGTAAAACGTGTGTCGAAAATCTACGTCAGTGGAAAAATGGACGAAGAAAAGGTTTAAAATTTGGTGTGCCTATGGTATGGCGGGAGCCAAGGAATCACCACAGTGACTGTTATTTTTGTTTGGTTTATGTGAAAGGTATCAATCGTTACAATAAACGTAAATTTGAGTATCCGGATTTGGAATTCAGCAGGCGACCTGTACCACCTCGCGACGATGTCCGCCCATACCCCGTGTTCACTACACTTCCCAGACGCTAGCCATTGTCTGATGAAAGAATATCCAGGATTTGGTGTGCACACGTGCATATAAAATGTATTTATATATGAACGAAAGTACTTCTACACAGCACAGTTTCTTCCCCAGGAAAAGATCAATGATTTAGTACGAGAGTTAAGTCTCTCAAGCAAGATTCTGAGCTTTTTGCATCTAGACTAAGTAAAAAGAACTGTCTCTCAAGGCCGAATGTAAAATAACTTTTTTTCGGACAAGAGAGTAGTACTTCTTTCATATTTCATTGAAGAAGAAGACCTAGTATACTGTAGGAACATCCCTGGACTTCTACTCCAAATGGGGTTACCTTAATATACTGACCAGAAGATTGGCGATTGTTTAAGGATAGTTTCAACGAGAAACTTGAAGTGTGTTTTATTGAAAAATGGCAATAGTTATGCAATCGATTCCAATAGGTCAGTCAACAAAACTGAAAGAGGAAAATATAAAAATATAAGAATGATCTTGCAGAAGCTTAGATATAATAAACACACAGTGGTCTATATGCGTTGATTTGGAGATGGGTCACATCTTACTTGGCAGCAAAGCGGATATACTAAGTACCCTTGTTTCATATGCTTGTGGAATAGTAGGGCTAAAGAAGACCACTGGGAAAAAGTTGTATGGCCTGCTAGGGAAAATATGACTGTAGGTGCATCAAATATCATTAACGAAACCACTGGTTGACATGGGAGAAATTATTTTCCCACCACTCCACACCAAACTAGGACTGATGGAAGCAATTTGTTAGGCCCCTAGACAAAGATGTGAATGTTTCAAATATATATGCAGAGATTTTTTCCAGGGTTGAATATGGAGAACTCAAAGCTGGATCTTTAGCGGCCCTCAATTCGCCCAAAATCATCCAAGATGACAATTTCATAATTACATGACTTGATATTAAAGCAATCTGCCCTGGAAAAGTTTTTGTCTTGGTTGTTCAAGAACTTTTTTGGGCAACCATAAATCTGCCAACTATGTAGAACTCGTACAGAAAATGCTTTCAGACTTCAAAAATTTGAATGCTAATATGAGCATAAAAGTTCACTTTCTACATAGTCACTTAGATCGGTTTCCGGATAATCTAGGATGTTATAGTGAGGAACAAGGGGAGAGGTTCCATCAAGATATCAAGGTGATGGAAGAAAGATACCAAGGAAGATGGGATACACACATGATGGCAGACTATTGTTGGAGCCTTCAACGTGATTGTCCACATTCTGCACACAGAAGAAAATCATATAGACAGCGATTTGTAATGCATTAATTGTGATTTCATTGTACTGAATTGAATGTTTTGACCTATTAGCATTTTATTTACTTACTCATTAACAATTTGATATATATATCTTTCGTGTTTTTTTTTTGTGAATTACGTTACAACCTAACATAAATTGTTGTTATTAATGTATTTTTGTGACCACCCTGTATCTCAAAACCTAGAGCCAATCTAGGAAAACGGAGGTCATATTCGGAATCAGGGCAACAAGTTACCTATAAAATGACCTTCAAATGTTTTGCGGCAAAATCTTTGTTGCCCAGTGTATATATATATATATATATATATATATATATTATATATTATATATATATATATATATATATATATATATATATATATATATTATATATATATATATATATTTATATATATAAAAAATATACTATATATAAAAATATAATACATTATATATATAAATAATTAATATGTATATATTAATATAATATAATATATTTAATATAATTAGTAAATATATTATTTAATATAATTTAATATATACATTATAAATAATATATAATTTAAATAAATATTTAAATTTGTATTTATTTAATATATATTTAATTTTAAATATTAATTTTAATAAGGGCAGGGTCCAATATTTTGGCTTCGGGTGAGGCCCAATTTTCAACACCCGGCTTAGGTTGGACTATAATATTCTTAATTTTTCAACCAATTTTGATGGAATAAAAAGCAAAACTCTAGCTTTTTTCTGACCTCTAAAACGTCGTTTTCGAATGTTTTTCTGTCTGTAGTTCATTCTTTAAGAAATTTTTATTTTTCCAAAATCTTTGTTTTGACAATATTCTTCAACTTTTACCATTTTTTTTTCGAATGGCTTCAAACTTTAAATAGTACATAGAATGGTTCCATTAGCTAAAATACAACGAAATGATAAATCGCTTTCTAAAGAACATTCTAACTCCTTCAGCCTCTCCCTATAGCTCTTAACCCTCAAAGCCTAGATCATCCTTGTTGCACTACTTTATACTCTCTTCAGCATACCTAGGTCCTTTTCTAAATAAGGGGCAAAACCTGTTCGCATACTCTAAATATTGACCTAAAATAGATATTATACAGCTACTTATAACTTTGTTAGTTTTGTAAACATATGCCATTTATTGCAATTACATCTTATTAACTTTATTCCTTGCTTCCAAACACTGATATAGCTACTTTCAGATTGCTGCTTATACTCACATCTAAATCTTTTTTTTTGGTCCGCAGACTCAAGCCAATCCCCATTCATAATGGTAGTTAAATCTTTTATTTGAGTTACCTAAAATTGAAGAACCTACAAACTTTTTACTATTAATTAAATTTATTTCCACTTATCTGTCGACCTAAGAAGTTTATCAAGATCAATTTTGAATCTTTATATATCCATCTTTATTCTTTAATAAGGTAGCCCATTTTGGTATCATCTGCAACTTAGAAACTTACATTTAAGCCCCTTGATCAAATTATATATATAATCTATATATATATAAATATATATATATATTATATATATATTATATATATTATTAATATAATATAATATATATATATAATATAATATATATATATAAAAGGTGGGCACCGTTTATGAGAAAGTTAACGTCGTTTAATTTTTAATCGTTAACAAAAAAATATTAACGACGTTAATCATTAAAGCGTTTATCGGTAAGGAATGTAGCGGAAGTTAACGCTTTAATCGTTAACGTTAACCGTCTTCGAAATATGTAGGAATAGTAATAATTATTGTTAATTTTCTTTTATTATAATAATAAACGCAAAATATTTAATAATGATATTAATTCTTATCAGACAAATTAATTAGGCTTTGACCTAATAGCAATGTTTTGCCTTTTGCCTTGAAGAATACTTTCAAAGCGTAAATACCTTATTAATTAAAACTCAATACCGGGTGTCCGTAAAAGAATTTTCCGAGTTTTTCAATGCTTTAAAAATTATACAGCATAATCATACAATATCCATATATATCATACCTCAAGTGAAGAGTAGGTGCATAGTTTCAATATGCACTTGCGCCAGAACGAGTTCCTGATAGGTTCGACTCATACGGCATGGCCGCATTCAGATGTAGTCTATCTCTAGTGCCGTCGCCACATACTGACAATGCGATCCATGAGCGCAAAGCTTTCCTGTGTTTCGACAATTTGTAAGTGGTGAATCTGTAATTACGATTCAAGATGCGTATCGTTTAGCGTTTCCCAATGTGATCCTCCATGTGGCAAAAACATTCGCCGATGGTAATAGGCAATTTGGCAACAAATGGATGTCTTTTTAAAGCAAAAGTAACGGATGGCTCAAAGTGATCTGTAACAGGATGTGTGACCGTTATAGGGTCCTTCGTTTCTTCATAGTCCCTAAGAAATTCCGTTCGAGAGCAAGTCACGACTGTAAGGTGCCAAAAACGTAAGGTGTGGAAGGTGTTAAGTTAAGGGACCGACCGGGGCGGGAATTTTGCCGGGCCGGGGCCGGGCCGGGCTGCTCTAATTTAGCGGGGCCAGGGCCGGGCCGGGCCGGGGTTAAGCTAAAATTATAAATGTAGTCAAAAACACTGAAAGTCTTAAAACTTAGGATGAAATTTAAATATTACATTTCAATAATTAATAATTTAAATAATAAAAAAGGAATACATTTAATTAATTCAATTAATAGAATATTGTCGAAAGAAATTTTTAGACAAATAATTGATTTCTAGAAGAAATAACTTGTATTAAATATATATATATATAATATATAATATATAATATATATATATATATATATATATATAATTATTATATTTTTTTTATTTATATATATATTTATATATATTATATATATATATATTATATATATATATATATATATATATATATATATATATATATATATATAATATATATATATATATATATATACTATATATATATATATTTAAAAACTACTATTTTTTTTTGTTTTTTTCTTTCTATTTAGTTTATTTTTTTTTTTACTTTAGAGAGGAAGCCCTTGAATTCTTTTTTAGATCTTGCTTTACTGTCAGTTCATTTTATTACTAAATGTTCACAAATTAAAAAACATTATTAAAAACACTTTTTTTTTTAATGAAATAATTTTAAAAAGGAAAGCTAATTTCGTCCCGCACGAGAGGACCTCTTCAGTGCTTAAGGACTGGATTTCTTTCTTGATCTTCATCAGTTCAAGTGTGTTTCAGTTGTTCTGCTATTTTTCTTCATGGTGTTTTTGAAATATTTTGAGTGTTCAGATATTCATTTTGTATAAAGTCTATCTAACTTCACCGGGATGCTTTATTGTAGTTGTTTTATATTATAATATGCAAAGGATTCATATTTTGCCGATGGTTTTCGTAGTGATTGATATATTTCTGATCAGTCTTTAATTTATTGTTATATTGGATAGAGTTTATAAGCTGAATTTATGCTGTCCTTGTGGCAGGTCATCTGTATGTTGATTTTTTCTACTTTGCAAACTATGGTTTCACCTATATATGTTTAATTTTGAAAGTATTGCAGGGGATGTGATATATACAGGTTTGGGGGAGATTTTCTTTTTCGTTTTGGGGGTTTGAGAATGTTTTTTAAAGGTGATCTGATTTGATGGAATAAGGGTATATTTTTTGTAATATTTGTTTTAACGAATATAATGGTAATTGAGGAAATGGTAAAAAGGAGGTGTTGCTATATTTTTCGGGGGAAAGGTGCTATACTACCTCTTTTTTGCTTTGTTAAATGCTTTTGTGATGAAAAACTCAGGATAGTAAAGTGATTTGAAAGTGTTGTGGATGTATTTAGTTTCTTGTGCTAGAAGAGGGGGAGAGCATATACGAAAGGCACGGAGAAATAGAGATGACAGAACAGCTAATTTTGTGCTTGGGGAATGATTAGATAGCCAATGTATATAGTTTGGTGCGAATGTTGGTTTTCTATATATAATAAATTGCAAGTAATTGTTATTCCATGTGATTAAGGTATCGAGGAAGGGGATAGAGTTGTTGGAAGGCATTTCTATCGTATACTGAACTGAAGGATGAATGAGTTTAATATAGTTTGGACATCATTAGGGTTGTGTGTGAGGGAGGAGACAACAATGGTAATCTACATTCTAATCCATAAACTATTTGTTTTAAAAAGGGTGGGGTAAAATATGATAAAATTCGGTTAGTTCCTATATATGTTACTGAGTATGGGAAACAGTGGGATCCTATACCCAGGCCGAAAGTTTGTTTGAAATATTTGCCATTAAATTGAAAGAAGTTATGTTGTAATGAGAGATTGGCCTTCCCGTTTCATATATTAAAACAGCTCATTAATCTCTAATAATAAAATAAAACATATATAGGTGAAACCATAGATTTGCGAAGAAGAAAAAATCAACATACAGATGACCTGCACAAGGACAGCATAAATTCAGCTTTAACAAGTCATAGGCGTAACACAGGCCACTCTATCAATATCAACAATATAAAGATGATCAGAAAATATCAATCACACGAACCATCGCAAAATCATGGAATCCTTTTGCATTTATAATAGTAACAACAACAATAAGCATCCCGGTGAAGTTAAGATAGATTTTATACAAAATGAATATCTGAAAACATCAAAATATTTCAACAACACCATGAAGAAAATAGCAGACCAACTGAAACACACTTGAACTGATGAAGATCAAGAAAGAAATCCAGTCCCTTAGCCTGAAGAGGTCTCGCGTGTCGGGACGAAAATTAGCTTTCCTTTTTAAAAAATTTTTTATTAAAAAAAAAGTGTCTTAACCAATGTTTTAATTTTGTGTACATTTAGTAATAAAATGAAGTGACAGTAAAACATAACACTAAAAAGAATCCAAGGGCTTCTCTCTAAAGTATATATATATATATATAATATATTATATATTATATATATATATTATATATTATATGTAATATATATATATATATATATATATATACTATATATTAATAATATATATAATATTATATAATAATTATATATATTATTATATAATATATATATATATATATATATATATATATTTTCTTTTATTATTTATTTTATATATTAAATATATATATATATAGTATTAATTCAATTAAATATAATAATTTTTTGAAAAGAGATTTCGGAAAATATTTGATTTTCTTGAGGATATTTACCTTTAAATAATTAAATACATTAAATATTTTAACAATTATATTTATTTCCTTTCCGAATTCGTTTGATATATCAAATTTTCGAATATTTTATGTTAAAAACTCGGAAAAATTTTAATTTTGGTCCTATTTTAATTTGAAATCATAGTAAATACCAAAAAAAATTGATTATATTTAGGTATGTTTATATATTTTGCATCAATTAATACAATGCCAATAAGAGAAAAAAAAAAAAAAAAAAAATTATAATTTTTATTTTTAATTTTTTTTTGTATTTTTTTTTTTTTGAAAAAAAAAAAAAATTTTTAAACTTTATTATTTAGTGTAAATTTACAGTTACAACCGGTACGACAACGCCGTTTTTCCTGATTTTTGGCCGGGGCCTTTGTTGGGTCGCTAAAAATGGTCTCGGGTTGCCGGGGCCGGGCCAGGCCGGGACCGGGGCACCCGTCGGTTTCCTAGTGTTAAAGGAAACTCTGTTTACACAGCGTGCATACCTGTAGCAGTTTGTACAGTGCTTTAAAGCCCGACGACTAGGCTCTACGGTTTACCTCTTGTGCAGTGTTAGGTCGAGACGATGACCTTCTAGATCGTGTAGTGTTTAACGATGAGTCCACCCTTTCATCTCAAGGGTAAGGTGAATGCCCATAATGCTCGATCTTGGGTCTGAAAATCCGCATGAACTTGTAGAACACGAACGTGATTCCCCAAAGGTTAACTTTTTCTGCGCCATATCTCCGACGCCAGGTCTACGGACCTTTCTTTTTCGCAGAAGCAACCGTAACAGGGGTCGCCTATCTCAATATGTTACAACAATGGCTCTTTTCACAATTATTAGAGGATGAAGCGGTAAACCTTATATGGCAGCAAGATGGAGCCCCTCCACATTGGAGTCACATAGTGCGAGCGTGGTTGAACGACTTACTCCCAGATCGTTGGGTTGGTCATAATGGTCCAGACGACAGAGCTCTATATATCTGGCCCCCCCGGTCCCCGGACTTAACGCCATGCGATTTCTTCTTATGGGGCTGCCCAATTATACGCAGAGTTGAAACGCAGAATTGAACATGCCGTTCCTTCCATTACCCCGGATCTGTTAACCAATGTTTGGGAGGAATTGGATTATCGGCTGAATGTATCCCCTAAAAAGAAGGGGGCACAAAATTAAAAAAAAAAAAAAAAAAACTCTGTTCAATGACCTTCACTTGATGTATGATATGCTGTTGATATTTTATATTATTAACGCTGTATAATAAAGCATTGAAACTGGGACATCTTTTACGGACACCCGAGTAGTATATTATGTAAATAATAGATATAATGTCTAACTTGGAATTTTTATATTATCATTTTATATTGTTTATATGTTACAACGTTATTGGGCTAGTTTTTTATAATGTTTTTTCTCACGCTACAGTCTCAAAGATAGAAAGTCTATTGTTCGAGAGTAACTAACAGTATAGATGTGTTAGTTGTACTCATTGAATTCTCGGGCGAACAGTGCGACTTATGTTTTTTGCCTTTATTTTTATTCTCTTCAGTGTCGATATCATTTAAGAGAGTTGATATATTATACAGCAAAGAAAGACGTCTCAAACATTTCTAGAACGGTGTATAATACCGTGTAAGATATATTAGACACTTTTGAGTCTATTGGGAGGAGTCGTTTAGGGATTTTTGGAAAATAAAGTTTATACAAATCGAATCTAATACATTTAAAAATCTTGATTATAGAAATATTTACTATTAACTCGTATAATTTAAGTGACTGTATTTTAGACGAGTGGTATGGGATAATATGTTTAACGTCGTTAATAAGTTACCTCTCTTATCTTCTTTTCTCGAAATTAACGTGAAATGGTTAAATTATGTTAGCGAATTAATTACGTAGTAATATTTATGTCTGGATTTAAGACGCTTTAGTATTCTTTGCGGTATATATGCGTTATCGGAGCGCTTCATTTGTGTGATATATAGTCGGTATTATATACGTTTATTATTTTTTATTTATAATAAATTATTTATTATTGTATATATTATTATTTATGGATTTTAATATATCTTTATGACTTATATTATACCTATTACTGTCATTTTGTATTATATATTTTATATATATTTTTTTTATGTATATTTATTGGTATGTAGTTATTTATTTATGTATATTCTTTTTTTACATATTGATATTGATCTAGTTTTACTTTATTGTTTTTTATTTATTTATTGTTTGACTTTTAGTGTTTTGGTTTTATTATTTTAGTGAGTTAGTCTCTTTACTATTTGCCGATTTTCGGCGACTTCCTCATTATGTTTCTTTATAGGTTTTCTTATATTATTAGATTATTTTGATACTCATATATATTAATTACTTATAATCTTTATGAGTATAGTTATTTATATTCTAACTTAGTCTTTCCTATAATACAACTATTCTATATTATTATATTATTTGCTTTTATTTATGCTGTTTTTTACTATGCCTATACATATTTTTTTTACCTGTGCTGTATATATAGTTACTTTTATGTATTTGTAGACTTTTTTCTGTTGCTTTATTCTATTAGATATAGTTTCGTAGTTATCTTTATTTGATCTTTGTGCTAAATATATTTAGTCTGAGTTTTTGAGCCGTTTATATATATTTTATCTTCATACTAGGTTTTGTACTTGCCTACTATCTTTGTTATATCTATACTCTTGACTTTCTTATTTATATGTACCGTATTTACGGTTATATTCTCTTTTTTTGTTTATTGAGTGAGTATAGTGAATTAATATATTTATAGCTATATACTATTTTTTTTATACTACTGTTAGTTTATGTTATATATAGTTTACACTATATTTTCGTTTATCTATATATACCCTTTTACCTACATGATAGTATTGTAGTATATTAGTACCTTTATCGCGTTTTATTATCCAATTTTAATGTCTCTTTGATGTACCCTTTAGTAAGTAGTATTTGACGTTCTTATTTTATTATCTATATGGTATTTTTATAGTTATTTGTATCTTACTTATCTTTGACTTTATATTATTCTGTTTGTTCTATAAATGTTAAGTGTACCGTGATCTTCGTGCATTTTAATATATGTAATTTGGACTTATATTCTTGAGATTGTAATGTTTACTAGTCTCTTCAATATTAAAGTGTAATGATTCTGCGGAGGTTTTACACAGTTGATCGTGTTAATGTTTCTTTCCATGATATGCAGTCAGTGAACCAGGAAGTGCATTTCCTCTAGAGTGTTTTTAGTTCTGCACTCTTGTGTTACAGTTATTTTTATGTTTTCTCATCTGGTACCAATTATTAGATGACTGGCGTCTTACAACTCTATTTCAAGACTTAAGGCGAAGATGTTAGTGAATATTGTGCAACGTGTGAGTCTTGATTTGGGCCTGTATGCGAGAGAGGTGAATTATCTTGAGATATTAAGTTTTCTTTGCGCTCTATAAATTCCATCTTAATGAGAGCTGCAGTGTCGTAGATGGCTGGTGTTATATTAACTATACTTATTAGTTTTATTATATATAGTCTTTATAGTATTTATATCTTATATTTTATAGTATTTATATTGTGCATTTTGCCATTATTATTTTATATATTGATTATATGATCAGTATTAAGATTTATCTTTTCCGCTTATATTATTTATATACTGAGTATATATTACTATATATATATATATATTATTGATACTTTTGATTATTGGTATTATCTGCTACGATGAATTTACATGAACTTCTTATGTAACTTACGTAGTCTTTATGTGTCATCGGGTTACCTTGTTGCTGAAGTTGTATTTAACGTTCTTATATAATATCGTATATAGGTTGTCATCTGCTCAGGTGGTCTTTCTTGGGCTATTTTTTTTCTTCTTAGTCTGATTTTATTATATGCTATGTAGTCTATAGCCGTTACAAGTCGCTATGTCTTTGCTGTGGTGATGATCAGTATTAGATCAGCAATACATACTTCCTTGTATATATTGGAGTGGATTAGGGATTTGATGTGCCTCTTCTAATTTTAACTTCTATATTTATTATTTCAATGTTTCACTTTCGTTGCCAGTGCAGTAATGGAAATTATTTTTAAGTATTATATAGTTTTGTTCAGGTGTATGGAAGACCTTGTGACTTTTTCGTTGTGTGAAGCGCAGATCGTTAAGCTCTGACTCTTAAACTCTTCTCTTAGAGTAGTGTCTGGAAGTTTCTTGTCATACGCAATGTTTTCTCTTGAATGTGCTTTTTTCTGAATATTTTGATTGAGAAGGATATAAATGTGGTGTGCTAGCTTGTAGTTTTTTCAGTCCACTATATCTGAGATGTATTGTTCGATGTATTCTTTCTTTCTGATACTGTGCTTTGTGCTAATCCTTTTAGATTATCAATTGGTTACGTGTGCAAAGTTGCGATTTTTAGCTTTGTTGTGGATTTATTCTGCGATTAAAGCTTATCCTCTGTAGGTAGGAATTATTATAATATATCAGGGCCAGCTATGGTATTGATGAATGGATGTGATTAAGGAGTAGTTTTGAGATTTTTCTTCGTGTATCTCTTTTGGAGTTGTTGTTATTCTTCTCATGTATTCTTATAGTTATTGTGATATGGTGATAGATGTTGTAAGGTTAATATATCATTAGAATATAAATCGCAAATGTGAATCTTTGGAGTGCGGTTATATTAGAAGAACTGTCTGAAAGTTTTTGCATTATTGCATTTGTGATTGGAAGCTCGTAGTTGAGTGAATCTTGTATGATAGCTGATTGAAGTCACTCCAGAGTCATAATTCAATATAACTTTGGTGTCTCAGCATCTATAATTTCTGACTCTCCTCTATCTTGTTAAGTTACTCGCGACTCGACCTCTTGAAAATTACTGACTTCCGTACTCTCGACTCCTCTCGATCCAATCTCCTCTTCAAAATTATGACTGCGACTCCGATCGCGACCCTATCCCTTTTCAAAATTACCGACTCCGACTCCGACTCTTGGAAAATTGCACGACTCCACGACACTACGCGACTCCCCGACCGCGACTGCCGACTCCGACTCCGACCTCGACTGCCATCAACCCTGCTTAGTATAGCTCTTTTTACAATTGACCATCCTTGCCAAATCATTTAATATAATCTTTCATCACTCATCGTGGTTCTCAGATAAGATTTAATTCTTTTAAGGCAAGAAAAAGATCTCTCCACACTGCAAATAATCGACACTTACTTCCATTTTCAATAAATATTAATCACTCATAAATAATTATAAATCGTAAAACACAAAAAACGTATCTATATTAATCACAAAACAAAGGAACAAAAAAAATGAAGACACCCCACTCAACCTACTTGAAATAAGTAACTGACTGTCATCGTTCATTCTCTCTCTCTCTGTTATATATATTATATATATATATATATATATATATATATAATATATAATATATATATATATATTATATATATATATTATATATATATATATATATATATATATATATATATCATATATATTATATAATATATATACATAAAATTTATAGTATATTATATAAGTAGTTACACGTAATATTGGAGGGGACTGGAATCCTGGAAATCCTGGAATCCTGGAAGGATTCCAGGATTCTGGAAAGTGGTTTCCAGTTTCCAGGACCTGGAAACTGGAAAGTACTGATTGAAATTTAGTAATTCCAGGAATTTCTGGAATGTGGTGCTGTTCCAGGATCCAGGAACTGGATCCTGGAACTGGAATATATATATATATATATAGTATATATATATATTATAATATATTATATAATATATTATATATATATATATTTATATATATATTATATTATATATGTACATGCTTAGAGAATACGTACATGCTTAGAGAATCCGTTCATGCAAGAGAGAATACACGCATACGCACACGCACACACCCCGCACCCCCGCCCCGCACCCCCTGCGTATATATATATATATAATATATATATATATATATAATATATATATATATTATATATATATATTATATATAGTATATATATATATAGTATATATATATATATATATATATATATTATAATATAATATATAATATTATTTATATATTATATACGTATACGTAAGTATGCGCGCGCACGCATGTATGTTTCCGCGGCGTCTTTTCGCGCCGGTTACGCCCCTCGCAGAGACCGCTGCATTCGTACGTCTTCATTGACCAAGTGCAGGCATTCGACTAAATAAAATGAGGGGGAAAATAGAGGGGAGAGAATGAGAGAGGGGAAATAGAGGGGAGAAGAGAAGGAGGGAGAGAGAGGGGGAGAAGGGGTTGAACCAGAGAAAGGATTTTAATTACCTTTTAAGTCTAAAAAGAATAATTTATGACGTAAAATAACAATGCGTGGGAAGATTTTGATAAATTATTGCTGAAGTACAAAGGAATTGACAAAGAAACTAATACATTTTGTTTAAAATAATTACTTTTAGGTGTCAAGTGTAAATTTACGACGTAAAATAACAAAGACTTTGGAAATAAGAGATAATTAAAGAAGGAAGAAAGGATTTTATTTCAACTTTGTTTAAAACTAATTAGGTTTTAAAACGATCAAAGGGAAATTTATGACGTAAAATAACAAAGCTTTTTTTCAGTTACAACACATGTGACCTATTTCGAGCACATAACAGAACACATTTCTATTTTATAATTTATTATTATTATTATTATTATTATTATTATTATTTTATATTATTAAATATTCAAAAATAAAAAAAAGGGTAAGGAAAAGCAATTATTTTTTTTTTTTTCTCAACTTTTTCCTTTTTTTTTTTCTTTATTAAATAAAAAATACATTTATTTTGTACAAAATACACATTTACTTTAAATTTCTAGAGATTTGTGATAAAATGATTAAAGCTTATATCCTTATAATAATAGTTATATTTATATATATATATATATATAGTAGTATATATAATCATACTATATATATATATATATATATTATATAATATATTATATATATATATATATATATATATATATATATATTAATTAGCATAGGAACAAGTTAGCATAGAGGTTCGAAGTAGGAACCTCTGTATCCAAGGTATAGTTCGAGCAAGTGTTTTTATAATAAGAGCCCTACTTTGTTGAGAGTGTCAATTCTCAGTTTCTTTTGTTCCTTTCTGATTGATACTCTCGCCCCTTCTTAGTAGCCCTAAAAATCATCGAAGGAGTATTAACTTCTCTATATCGTCCGTTTGTATTCACATACGGTTTATCTGAATCATCAAGATTGAAAACCGTATTATGAAGAGTGGGAGCTCCTTCCTTTTCTCTCATCTGTTTAATTGCAATTGCTGTTAGGTCCTTATCTTTTATAGCGTTGTAATACTCTTCAGCACCCATAAGCCATTCCCTCACTTCGTTTTCAGCATCTGTATCGACTTTATCTAACACTATTTTCAGCATACCGTAAAAATTGATAATATCACTACTCAATTTACTCAATGTTAATCCCTTAGCTTTCAGAATATGATCGATGCTACCATCAGGTTTTATAAGCCGAACAGCGTAAGATTTAGGGCCAGTGCAAACAAAGCTGTCAGCTGTAATACCAGCACCGATTTCATCTGTCAAATCACCTAGAAACCTTCCTGTTTCGGGTACGAGCTCATCTTTTTTAGCTACAAAGATGCAAGAATCTGTATCGCAGTATAATACCCTTTGACCAAGTTTTTCCATGAGTCTGTATAGTTTGACTCTTGCGTGGGCTGTAGTGAACGCAGCGATAGCTAGATTTGTAGACTTTGCAGTGTTATACGCGTAAGCAGTGTATCGGACAGAAACTATATGTTTTTGTCCAGCAACCACTACATTTTCAATTTCCAAATCGGCTTGCTTAGCCAATGCCCAGACCTCTGCGTCACTGTGACAAATGATGTCTTCTGTAGCAGGTGCGCGTTCCGCCATTTTCCCCCAAAGAGAATTAAGACATAACTTGGCAATGAAACGGAGACCAGGGTTGCTCTTGATATTAGCCTTATCTAGTTTAACGCCTTCAATTCTTTCAAAAGCCTCGATGAAAATGTCAAGTTCAGGATCGGTGAGACCGGTGATACCTTCAGGGTACCCTGAAGCCTCAGTTTTCCATTTCAGGAAGGCTTTCACGTAGTCTGTGAACAAACCGATCATAGGTGTGAATTTCCAGATTTCAAAGATCTTGGTAATCTTGTAGCCTTTTTCAACAGCCAATTTTAGTTCGGGTGTTGTGTAAACACCCTTAATCTCGCGTTGACTATCAGTGTGAGTGCACAATCCTTCGTATCCTTCTTTAGCGCACGTTCGACATAGAGTAAATATTAGTCTTTCTTTATACCTCCCTGGTAAAACAGGAATGTATAAGTTTTGAGGAGGTAAAACGCTAACGTAAGCTACCCCGAAATATTTCTCGTGCATGTTCGCTATGTATTCAGGAATGCTAGGGATGTCACTGCCAACAAGTTTCTTCGGGATGCCTGTAGGGAACTCTTGAGATTTTTGTACCCAAGGGTACAACGATGTGAAATCTAAGTAACAAATTTTATTAGCACCGTCTGTGGGAGGGAAGTAATATACAAAGGGTTCTGTACGACCTCCGTACAATGCGTCGCCTATAATAAGTCTATTATTGGCGACATCGTTGCCTATTCTATTAACATACGGTCTCAGAAGTTCCGTATCCTCCTCTTCGTCAGGGTCAGCGTTGAGTATACTCACCAAGCACTCATCTTTCATTTTTTTCCATTCGCATTCCACAACCCTCACAACTTCAAAGCCTGCTCTTTTGTATGCTTCTTCCTGCAGCATGGTTATTCTATACCTGTCGAGACTGGAGACACCTCTATGTTCAAGCTTGCCATCCTCACAACTCTGATGCCCATGCCAGATACATCCATGGAACAAGTACGCTATGCGTTTCTTTTCCACAGGTCTAGCACCGGGTGCAGACGCAGCCTTATCCATTGCCGTCCATCTCTGTTCATTCCTGGGTTTCAGCTGGTTGTCTACTTGAAGCTGTCTGAGGGCTACAAAGGCATCTCCGTCAATAGGTGTATAATCAACAACAGGAACCTCAGTGTAACCGTCTGGATGTACGTGTTTATTCTTAAGTTTAAACACTCGTTCGCCGCCATTCCGGGCATGGGTTATCCTTTGGCCTGTATACTTCTCCATGAATGCTATCCAACGAATACCTTCATACGAATAATTTTTCTCTCCGTGTCGACTAATATGCGCAACAGTATCATCTTTCATATAATGAGTTTTAAAGACTCTAAAACATAATGAAGCAATTGTACAACATTCCGTTAAACAATCAATTTGGAACATATCAATGAACATCTTTCGGAATTTTTCAAAACTTTGTCGTAAAATGTCAACATCCTGCACACAATATTTAGTGCATTCTGCTTTTATGTCATACTCTCTATTTTCGAACGAGCTATACCACTCGGTAAATTCTCGTTTCTCTGACTCTTCCATACGATCAGTTTCAAATAATTCTCTAGCAGGTATCTGGCCAACATAATTTACATTATCCAGAGTAAGAAATCTATAGGGGAAGAACCCTTTAGCTACATCACCTTTAAGCCCCATACATTTTGGTAGCTTCTTCAACGCACAGGGCATGTATAAGAGAGTATCTTTAAATGTTATATTATGCTGAGCTGTCATAGTGATGATCTTTGTTCCACGTTTTACAGGGTTACTAGAAATAACACTAGCACCGGGTCTTGCTAATAATTTACTGAACACGAATTGAGTGTCGAATTTCCCTCCATTATGAGCTGCTACTATTATTTCGTCTTTCTGATGTTTTTTGGAGAAACTGAATAAATAGTTTATGAATTTATCGACTGGACACTTTTCTGTATCATTTTCAGCATTCAAATCCAAATGGAAGATTTCCTTTCGTTTAGTTCCACATTTCTCACACTGTTCATTTCTTAATTCTTTATCGCTGCATTTATAACAGACCAACATGCTCACAAGTAAGTACGGTACCATGTCAACTGATTTGCCGTTACCTTTATCTGTTTCGTTATGGTTATACGTTTCCACATCGTAATAAAATGTATAAACATTTTTATTTTCCTGCCAGTCCTTTTCTTTCTTTTTCAATGTTTTCATAAAACATTTATGAGCCCCTTTATCAGGGTTATACTTCTCGTCGCAAACGAGACAACGTATATTCACACAGTCATGTTGAATCTGGCCTCTATTATCAGCAATTTTCGTTGTATCACACAGCTCACAAATTTTTATTTTCTTACATACCCATTTTTCGTTTTTTCTATGGTTCTTAAGACATTCTTCATTATAAAAGTGACGATTACATTCAGGGCAATACTTTAAAGGAATATTATTATCTTCAGCCCTTCCCCCGCATTCGTATGTGAGACACTGTTTACATTTATAATATTCACATTCCTGGTTTAGATGTAAAGCCATATTTGTTACAAAACTGTAACATTGTCTACAAAAAATTTCACCCTTTATATTCTTAGGATTCACACTACCTATTGTTAATTTGATTTTATCGTTGGGAAGAGGGTAATAATAATGAGTATTGACAGCATCCCATCCAATTATATACAAATCTTTATCTCTGTCATTTTCTCTTGGTTTATAAACCACATGCAACTTTTCATCTTTATCGTTTCTGTAGACAAATATCCTACAATTTAAGACCCGTTCTATTATAGCAAATTTATCAACAGTCAAAGGGTCTGCATATTTTAACCTACACTGATGGGCTATTTTCTTTGCCAATTTTACTATAGTATCAGGGTCAACATTACCTATCTTTTTTTTCGGTAACAACTTTTACACATGCAGCTATAGCTTTAAAACCACAACCAACTGCATCAATCCTCCTATCATACCTACTTGCCAATAAATGACGTTTGATAAGATCAGGGTGGATAAAATTAACTTGATCAGGGAATAGAGGTCCACTCCCTTCAGGGTTATGTAATACCTGGACTTCAACTATGAAATCGCTGAACGTTGCTTTATCTCCAGACTGAAAAGCCCTCTCCAGTCGAGTGCACAGGGTTGATACCAAATCATCATTATCTTTTACATCTTTATGGGCAAGGTTGACGTGGAATTCGTTACGTGCACCATCATTGAAAGTAAACCAAAATCTTGCTTTGTATTCTCCATAGTTCACCTCCTTTTTTAAATGTTCAACAATAGCACGAATGACCCTTCTGAAAGCATCCTCAATATCGAGACCTCGGTTGAATACATTTTCTTCATTGACCCTGATTCTGTACCGATGAGTGTCAATGACCCCTGAATTTCTAGAGACTGCAGTCGTTGTAATTTCTAATAATTCAGCTGTAAAATCTTCATCATCATCATCATCATCATCACGTTTTCTTTTGTTATTCTTCTGTAAAATAGAATCAATCATAAATATACGAGTAATAACATAAGACCTATCTTAACTTTACTTTACTTTTAAATGATTCTATATTTTCTTATTGTTTTTAAATAATTACAGTTACAAGATTAGCTAAAACTTCTTACTTTAATTAATATTTCATTCAAACAATATATATTTATAAGAATTTCGTAAATTACACTTACCCCATCATCTGGACCATCATAAGGATCAACATCCATAGGTGCATCTCTGTGATCGTTCACTCCACTGGGACCTGCACCGGCATCGTTGACCCATGTAACTCTTTTCTTAGCATCACGATTTTGAAGACCACGTTTAGCCTGTACAATTTTACGATCTTCACGGGGTGGTTCAGCGTCTCTGGGTTCACCATTATTATCAGATGAAGGATCGTTTTTGTTGTTGGTTGTTGTTGTTGTTGTTGATTGTTGTTGTGTTGTTGTTGTTGTTGTTGTTGTTGTTGATTGTTGTTGTGAACCCACCAACCACCTACTCCGCCTCTATTACAAACTAGCTACGGAGATATAGCAGAAAGGGCGAAACTGTAATAATAATAATAATAATAATAATAATAATAATAATAATAATAATAATAATAATAATAATAATAATAATAATAATAATAATAATAATAATAATAATAATAATAATAATAATAATTTATATATAAGGAAACGAAAAAAAAAAAAAAATGGAAATAAATTAAAGGTTTCAAAAAAAAAAAAAACTTACAACAAAAATTATTAAAAAAAAATTCAAAAATAAATAAAACATTTACAATAGAAATAAATTTTTTAAGAAAAACAAATTTTTAAGAAAAACAAATTTTTAAGAAAAACAAATTTTTAAGAAAAACAAATTTTTAAGAAAAACAAATTTTTAAGAAAAATTTTTTAAGAAAAACAAAATTTTTCAGAACACAATTTTTAAGACAAATTGTATACTTCCTCCGTGTTTTTCAGAAAACAATTTTTAAAAGAAAAACAAATTTTTAAGAAAAATTTTTTTAAGAAAAACAAATTTTTAAGAAAAACAAATTTTTAAGAAAAACAAATTTTTAAGAAAAACAAATTTTTAAGAAAAACAAATTTTTAAGAAAAGTTAAATTATTAAAAAGTTTTCAGAATAAATAAAACACTAAAGTTTTTAAAAATAAAAATAAATATTTTTTAAAATAAAAATAATAACAAGACTTACTGCAAACAATTTCATGAGGTTGTGCATTTTTCCGGCATTGAATATATTCAACTGGGACATTCTGAAGATTCTCAGCAGGTATCACGAAAACAAGAACTGTAATAAAAATATTATTATTATTATTATTATTATTATTATTATTATTATTATTATTATTATTATTATTATTATTATTATTATTATTATTATTATTATTATTATATTATTATTATTACCACTCACACAACGGAAAACACACCTAGAGTAACTATCGCTAAGATGCAGACTCCACGACAGACAGACTGAATATAACTAACAGCTATCGCCCGAGCATAAGTTATATATACCGTTTCCACCCTCACCCCCCCCCCCCCAAACATTACGAAATCCCTATAACTCCGCCCTCTTTCAGAAATTTTCAAACCTAAACATGAAACATTAACCCTTCCCGCCATTTTGTATCTTTATGCTTTATATATAAAGTTCAAATAAATATTGTTGTTAACAGTTTTGAATAAGCATCGGTATGATGAGCACCTTACAAAAATTCGTGTTTAGATCCCCCTGTACATCTCTTGTGTGTGGTCCTACAGGATCTGGTAAGACTTTTGCCCTGTTAAAGTTCCTAAAACACCCTGTTCTATTCGAACAACTCCCCGTGAAAATAATCTGGTGTTACAGCATCTATCAATCTATTTTTAACGAATATAAAGATGTGATTCAATTTCATGAAGGTATATACGATGTTAAGTCTTTGGAAAATATACAGGGTCATAAAATTATTATCCTTGACGATTTGATGCATAAACTGAACGAGGATATAGCTGAAACTTTCACAGTCTACTCTCATCATTTAAATGTTACAGTGTTTTTTATAACACAAAATATCTTTCATCAGAATAAGTATATGAGAGATGTATCTTTAAATACACAATACCTAATTTTGTTCGGACAAAGAAGAGACGTGAGTCAGATCAATGTATTAGCAACTCAAATGTTTCCTATGCAAAGAAAAGAGTTTCTAAAGGTATATAAAGAAGTTACTTCCATCCCACACGGTTATTTACTGTGTGATCTTCATCCTAAGAACACGTACAGGGTACTGCTACGCACAAACATCTTACCTAACGAAACTGAAATTGTCTACATCCCTGAATAACAATGAGCAAGCTAATTGAAAAATATTTACCAGTTATAAAAAACTACAAGAAACTAAGTAAAGCTGAAAAACGTAAACATCTAAAATGTACATCATTTACCCGACTCGTATGTGAAATTTGTCTTAACCTTATAAAAGGAAATGTTCCAATAAAAGAGCCTCAGAAACAAAAGTTACGTCGACATAGCAACATCGTTAGAAAACTTACGCGTAAAATTAAAAAGAAGAATTTTTTTAAGAAAAAGAAACTGATACAGACAGGAGGAGCCTTCCTCCCTCTATTATTTTCCATTGTAACACCCTTTTTAACTAAATTACTAACTGGTCAAAACTAATAATAATAATAATAATAATAATAATAATGAAGAAAGTAGTGGTTATGCCATTTTCAGATTACGAAAAAATAAATAATAACAGTATTACTATGCAACAGCAACAACAACAGCAACAACAACAACAACAGACTCAACCTACTACGTTATATGAACCTAAATTGGAACAAATGTCTAGTATCGAAAACGAGCTTACCCAAATTTTAAATTCACATATGAACATTCACGATAAAAGAATAAAGTATCAGGAGATATTACAAAAGTTAATAGATTTGAAAGAAAAATATACCAACTATAATGCCTCAAGATCTGTAAATGAAACTGAAGAAGAAGAAGTTGAAACTATTAAAGATTTTAAATCTATTTTAGAAAGCAGTCTTCCAACCAGTGTAAAAAATAAAGGAATAGCTTTATATAACACTTTGAAAGGTCAAATTAATTGGGATTCCAATGGTCAGATTGTAATAAATGGAGATCCCATTATAGGATCAAATATCGTAGACCTAGTTTCTGATCTTGTACGTAATTGGCGAAGGAAACCTATCACAGGATGGCCTATAATAAAGCAAAAATTAAGAACAATTAATTTTCCTAAGAGTTTGATATTAAATTTGGAACGTTTAGCAGATGTGGAAAACGTGTACTCAACGCCTAGAGCTATGGCTTCGAGCTCTTCAGCTGTAATGACGTCATACCCCTCGCCTTTAGGCCTAATGAAAAAACGACCACGAAAGAATCCTTATCCTGCAGCGAAAAAATTAAGAAAAAAGGCAGGTTTGGGTAGAGAATGGTTAAAAATGTAACCTGAGATGCTATAAAACAGGTGTTCATTAACCATTAGGCTTATTAGTTAGGGTTATCATTAGGTTTATGTTGATGAGTGATCGCTTTCGTGAAAGCTTTTGTATAAACATGAAAGTAACCTTAATGATAAGCCTACAGTGTAAGCCTAGGGTTATTCATTAGGCTTACTGTTAGGCCTAAATTACGAATAGCATTCCTGAAAGCCTTTGTATAAACATGAAAGTAACCTTAATGATAAGCCTACAGTGTAAGCCTAACTGAACATCTGTTAGGCTTACTGTTAGGCTTATCATAAGGGTTAAATTAGAAAACATTTCTCTGATTGGCTGGTTGAAGATCTCCCCTTTGTTAGGGTTACAGAGTTCTCATCGCTGAGGCTGAAAGCGTTCTTCAGTTGTACGCTCGACTCTGCACTGTCAACATGGTTTCTCTAGTAAGCACCAAGTTCGTAAACGATATTGTGTCGTGGAAAATATCTCACCCCAAAGATATAGTGAACTTATTTTTTCGCCGTAAATCTACAGGGGAACGTTACTATACATGTTCCTCTCCACCTCATACAAATAATCGGCCTCTGTTCCTATCGTGCGAAGATTTATCCCGCGTATTTGACGAAGTAAATACATGGGTGAACGAAAAGTATATTTCATCTAGCGTAACAAATTCATGGGGAGTTGCCATTACCGGAGGAGAAGACACCGACACGAAAAGACTGACTCTTGTATTCTCTTTGCACAACAATATTGAAGCTATTGAGTTACGCAGTTGGTGGCGAAACAACCCTGAGGGTATATTCAGACCCTCAAGCTACGGGTTCATGATCGTAGGAAGAGAAAATATTACATCATTTATCAAGATGCGTGAAGAAATAACAAAACGAGAAGCCGAAGTCTCCAAATTAGATGATCTTATCAATACAGCTCACAACTTGTTATACACAGTGTACAACGAAAACTATACGTTTGACGCTCAATTAGCCGATGTTATGGATGTTATAGATATTGAAAAATTTACTTTTCATTGGGAAAAAGAAATGAAGACTCCTGCATACAAAGATCAAGACTTGAAAATATCAGCAAGAGATATTTACACATACGTGACAACGGATGGACTCCCTAGTCTCCGTCAGTATATTATAAATACACAGTATCTGCTTAAGTCCTATGGCCCAAGCTCAAGCTTATTAAATATTTTGTGAATATTCCTTTTAAAATTAATTTTATGTGTTTGTATTATATTGTAAATATGTATTATTATATTTTAAAATATGCATATGTTGTAAGCATATTTGAACTACTTTTTTATGAAACTAATTTGTGTAAGATGTTGTACATATAATTTTAATGATTAAATTGCTTTTTTAAAAATGTTTGTTTCCCCCTTTCTCTTATATACTATATATATATATATATTATATATATATATATATATATATATATATATATATATATATATATATATATATATATTATATATATATATATATATATAATATATATATATATATATATAATATATATATATATATATATATATATAATGTTTTTTGTTTTTATTTGTCATTGAGCACGATGGAGGCTAAGGAGGCGGTCGATAAATATTACTATGACATGAAACAGCCTTACAGTTATGGAGGCTTTTCAAGGTTCGCTTCAAAGTTTCCTCATATTAATAAAAAAGAACTGAAAAATTATTTACAAGGGGAGGATGCTTTTACTCTACATAAACCTATACGGAAAAAATTTCCAACACGAAAAACCATAGCCCCTCACTTAGATAATGTATGGCAACTTGATTTAACTGAAATGATAAAATATAAAGTTTACAATGAGGGGTATCAATACATTCTTTTTGTGATAGATGTATATTCAAGGTACTTATGGTTAAAGGCTTTAAAAGATAAAAAGTCAAAGACTGTAGCTACAGCAGTCAGAGAAATTATAAATGAGGATAATAGATATCCTCAAATGATGTGGACAGATAAAGGTACAGAATTTTTAGGTAAAGAGTTTCAAGAAATAGTTACAGAGTATGATATTGGGTACTACAACACATTTTCAGTTAATAAGGCTGCAATAGGGAAAGAGTACAACGAACTATAAAAGAAAGAATGCATAGATATTTCACGAAAATGAATACATTTAAATATATAGATATACTGCAAGACTTGGCTTATTCTTATAATAGGTCTTATCATAGAACAATTAAGAAGACCCCTCTAGAGATGGTAAAGACAAAACCTTCTGTACCTATCAACACAATGGGAAAAATTAAAGATAACACAGGCATTAAAGTAGGAGATTATGTGAGAGTGTCTAGGTCAGATGAAAATTTCAGAAAAGGGTACGAAGCAGGATGGTCAAGAGAAGTTTTTAAAGTAGATACAATCAGAGAATTCCCTAGAGACGGGTTAAAATTATACTATCTCGAGGATTTAGAGGGGGAACAAATAAAAGGAGGGTTCTATAAGCAGGAAATACAGAAAATAAGGTTTGATCCCTAAGAGTCAGAGTATAAAATAGAAAACATATTAGATCTAAAGGGAAAGGTAAAAATAAACAGTATCTTGTCAAATGAATAGGTTACATTGTAAAGTTTAATAGTTTATATAAATACTAGTGAAATTAAGAAACATTGATCAGTTAAATTGTGAACATGGAGAAGGAAGATCATTTCTATTTAACGTTGCCCTCATCGGCTTCTATGGATCTGTATCGCGGAAAATAAATTCAGACTATACAACCCAATTTATTGAACACTATAACTTTTGATCGAGAAATGCATGAAGCAGGATTAAGTGAAATAATTCTCGATGCCGATATAGAGAATATGCCGTTTCATATTTGGCTTTTACGATATTTAGAAATTTGATAATGTTAAAAATGTATTAAAAATTTATGCTAATCCGCGCGACCCTCAACCGAGGTGACAAAGAATATTCTTTGAAAATTATTTCTTAGAGCACGGTCACTAATAAATCGGTTACTGATGTGTTCATAGACTTAAACAAAAAATTTTGAAGCAAGTCAATTATGTAAAGATTTAGTGTTTCTTGTTAAAAAACCCGTTAACGAAGATAACGTGTTAATCACATTAAAATCTCATGAGCATGTGAACCTGAAAGATATAAGTTTATTTATTTTCCGCGCCTCAGGTTGGTTTCGTAATTGTAATTACTCACATGTATACAAAATATCGGGAAATAATTTCAAACCATCTCTAAAGGATCTAATGCGTTATATACCAACGATGGAAGAGTATGTCTCAAAAAATGACACCAAGAGTTCATTACATTTTGTATGCTTGCCTACTAAGATGTTTCAAGATCCAGGTATGGCTTATGTTTATACAGATATTGTAGACCATCAGTATGTAGGGAATACTAAAGCCTCTTTGTTAAGAGTAGTTCATTTTCCTAAAGGACGTAAAGTTATAAGCTTTCCTAATGTTCACTACTTACCTATGAGTAAGACCCAGCTGAGTTCAGTTCGCGTTTATATAAGAGACGTCGAAGGCAAACCATACCCATTCACAAATGGGACAGCAGTGTGTAAAGTACACATAAGAAAGAAGCTCCGGTAAATAATAATAATAATGGAAAGAGAAAGAGTCTTCAGGGGATCAAGAATGCAGAGGGGGTATGGTTTAGGTGGATTTTTTGCTTCGTTATTTCGTAGAGCTATTCCCCTGTTTAAATCAGGAGGTAAATACATTGCTAAAAAAGCGGCCAGAACAGGAATAAACACAATCCAGGATATTATGGGGGGTGTCGACCCTCGTAGTGCTGTAAAACGCCGCATAGCTGATGTTTCAGATGAAATGTTAGACGATGTCAAACGAAAAATACGGCGCAAGATGACGGGGGGTGGTGTTAGAAAGGTGAAAAGACAGCGTGTAAAAAGACTCAATAACAAAAAAAAGAAAAGGAAAAGTAAAAAGAAAAAAACCCGTAGCAAGAAACGTATGAATAAAAAGAAACGTGGAAAAATATGCAAACGTAAAATAAGGGATATTTTTTCTGAATTATAATATGTGGCAACTTGTTCTTAATATATAGGTATGCACCTAAAGAATATTTTCATTAAAGGTTTAGCCTTAGAGTCGATAAGATGCATTTCTTACACCCCTCTAGTCCAGACTGCTGCAAGAGTGAATTGGATCTCTTTTCCGTAAATCCTACGCAGACATCGATCTTAGAAAGTAATTTTATCAGCATTAACCCCCTTCACGCTGTCACAAATACAGATGTACCTCTCGAATTCAATATCCCTGGAACTTCAGATCAATATCTTGACCCATCGAATGTTTTTTTATATCTGAAGGTTAAATTGGTTAATGAAGATGGATCGGATCTCACAGGAACAGAACATGTAGTATATCCTGTTTCCAACTTTTTATTCTCATGCTTTAAGAACATTGAAGTGTTTTTAAATGAGACTTCTCTAGGAGCATCAGCAGCCAGTTACCCATACCGAAGCTATATAGAAACTGTACTAAATTATTCGGATGATGCTAAACAGTCCCATTTACAATCAAGCGGCTACTACAATTTAAAAGATGAATCTAAAATAGTAGATGGATTTAGTAAAAATGTCAACAAGACTTATGAATATTATGGACGTGTAAACGGTGACATATTCTCCCAAGAAAAACTTATTCTACCATCTGTGGACACTCGTATCAGGTTAACTAGATCTACTCCACAATTTGTGCTTAATGTTCAATCCAAAGCTGGTGCAACGACTGCTTCACCTAATCCTATGTTTCAAATATTGGATACTTATCTTTATGTACGTAAAGTGAAATTATCGCCCAGTAAACATATAGAGATTGAGAAAGCTCTTTTAAACAGTACGGCTAAATATCCTATAAGACGTGTAGAAACTAAAATTTTTAACTTTACTCAGGGTTTATCGAGTATAGATCTTGCCAACGTTGTTATAGGTAATCTTCCTCAAAAGGTCATTGTAGGAATTGTAGACCATTCAGCCTTTATAGGGCAGTACTCTAAAAATCCATTCAAGTTTAAACCTTATGGTCTTAGAGAGATCAATCTTCAAGTTAACGGTCAAGGCCATGGGAGAGCCTATAAAGTAGAATATCCCCTCGATGGTTCTCCATTGTGTGCCCGACCTTTCCTCGAGTTGTTCTCCAACACGGGTGGGTGCTCTGAAGTTGGAACAGGTATCAATCTCGAATCATACGCTTCACATACCAACCTGTATGCTTACGATCTTAGTCAGGATAATTGCGGTACAGCAGCAGGCCACCTAAATATAGTTCGACAAGGAACATTGGATATCAAATTGAATTTCACAGCATCTCTCACACTACCTATTTCAGTCATAGTCTATATGGAATATCAAGAGTTAGTAGAAATTGACCGAGTACGCAATATTCTTGTTAACTTCTAAAAGAAATGGATGAAAACGAAATAAAAATTTTCTTTACCTCAAAGAAAAGCTTCAAAGGAGTTTACGCTATTAATGAACTTCCAGGTGTAATATTGGAAAATGGAACAGGGATAATTGTCAACACCTCTGAGAGACGTCTAGCTTACGGACACTGGGTTACAATATATAAATATGAACCTGGTGTATTTTATTTCATCGACTCCTTGGCTATCAAGAATTTAATA
>JABUQX010051137.1:0-7500 GCA_015478945.1 Trachelipus rathkii
TTCAAAATTTTCAAGGAATTATTAAATTATTATTTAATTAAAATGACAGTAACTAACTATTATAAAGCCCTAAGATTTGAGCCAAATCTACTCTTCTCTCTCTCCTCTCTTCTCTCTCTGCTTCTTCTCTCTCTCTCTCTCTCTCTCTCTCTCTCTCTTCTCTCTCTCTTTCTCTCTCTCTCTCCTCTCTCTCTTCTCTCTCTCTCTCTCTCTCTCTCTCCTCTCTCTCTCTCTCTCTACTCTCTCTCTCTCTCTCTCCATAATATATAATATTATATATATATATATATATATATATATATATATATATATAATATAATATTTAATGTTTTTATTTATATATATATTATTATATATATAATATATATATATATATATTATAATATACATAATATTATATATATATATATATATAATCAGGTTAGTATTTAGATCCTATGCTGCCCCCTCACCCTTTCCCCTTATCACACAGATAATAAAAATTTATGCTGTTAACAGAGAAAAATTGTGTCTCTGGAATTTTTTACACTTACTAATTAAATTAATAGGAGCAAACTAATTTTTAATTAAAAAATAATATTTTACCATCAATTTTAAACAAATTTATTAGAAAGAGCGGCCTTTCTATGGGAATCTAATTTATTTTTCTATCTTTAATAACTCTACCTATTTAATTTATTTGGAATTATAATGTTGGAACTTGTAATAAAAGTTTATTTTTTAAAGACTCAATTTTTCCGTCAAATTTCATACACCATTCATGATTGTTTGATCAAATATAGCCGCCACAAATATATCCCAGTCTGGAGGAGGTAAGTTTTTTTTTTTCTTTACTTCTCCGACTCGGGGCACCATTTTTTTTAAAATTCCCGGTTGCGGCTCTGGTTCAGCTAGAGGCATTTTACTTTATTTTTTTATTTTTTTTATTACAGTTATCACCACCACTCACGGGCAGAGCCCTATTCAGGGAGGGGGTGTTGCACGCCAAAATTTCATCCACTAGCGCAAATTACGCAGATGAGCACATACGCATTCTTTAAAGTGAGGGAAATTAAATTCAGCAGGAAACACAGAAGATGGAAGAGAGTTCCACAGAACAGAGGTGGCAGGAAAGAAGGAAAGCACACGCAGCGAAACTAGCCTGGATTTACCAATATCTACACAAAACTCGTGCGCAGACACAGCACCACTTGTGCTACGAGTGCGTCGTAAAGGTGGTGGTACGCTAGTGGTAAGTTCCCTCGAACACCTGCCGCTGCGGTACCTATAGAAAAGAGATAAAGCACCAACATTGCGCCGCAAAGATAGAGGGTCAAGTGAACTGGAAAGTGCAGGGACAGTTTATAAGCCTTTTGGCCTTTTTAAATGAATGAGTCACAGAAGATTTTACTCTTCATCAGCGGGATTCGAACACTGGAACTCCGCGTTGCTGAGTTAACAGTAACCGGGCCGCTTTATCCACTAAGACATCCACGTCCCCAAAAAAGAACGCTTCAAGCGTAGTTTTTAAAGCACCCGGTTTTCTCATCCCATAATTGCTGAGTACTCAAAGGCCTGGCCCCCATTTTAAATGAATGAGTCACAGGAGATTTTACTCTTCATCAGCGGGATTCGAACACTGGAACTCCGCGTTGCTGAGTTAACAGTAACCGGGCGCTTTATCCACTAAGCCATCCACGTCCCCAAAAAAGAACGCTTCAAGCCCAGAGCCCCCCCAGATATGAGAAAAGTACTCCATACAAGGGCGTATGAGACCCTTGTATAGCTGGAGTAACTGAGAAGAGGAAAAAAAGTCTCGCATCCAAACAGAACTCCACTTTCTTTGAGGCCACCTAGCACCTTGTGATGTGAGACATTTCAAGACATTTTTTTGTATTATGTTAAGGCAAGGATGTTTATTATTGTCAACAGGAGAGACGAGAGAACCGTCGAAAGAGATAGGAAAGTTAGGAGATAAGACCGAACCCTGAGGAAGACCATTATTGACAGAAAAAGAAGATGAAGTCGCTCCATCAACCACAGCCAATATTGAGGGACTTGAAAGAAAAGCTTAGGACATAAGTAAGCAAGAGAAGGAGGAAACCCAAAGGAGGGGAGCTTAGAGAGCAGGGATGTGTGCCATACCCGGTCAAATGCGTTGGACATGTCAAGCGCCACCACGCAAGTATCCCCGTAGTTCCTAAGAGCGGAAAACCATAAATCGGGTAAATTTGTAAAGTATATCGCCAGTAGACTTGGAACGCCGAAAACTACTGGTGATCGGAAAGAGAGAATGAGATTCCAGATGGTCTAAGAAAGGAGTTTAGCAGGGTTTCAAAGTAGGATTTTTTTTTTTTTTTTTTTTTTATTGCTCCGGTACCACCAAAAAATATATTTTGACTCTGGCTCATCAGACCTGTGAGCAACTGTCTACTTTGCTTGCTACAGTAAATTCGGATATATATATATATATATATATATATATTATATAATATAATATTATAATCTATATATATATATTATTATTAATTATATATATATATAATATATAATATATATATTATATAATATATATATATAATATATAATATATTATATATATATATATTATTATATATGGTAAGATTCCTAATCGTAACCTAATCTACCTAACAACCTAACCTAACTAACATAACCTAACCTAGCCATCCACTAAAATAAAAAATGGTGAAACTAGAAGGGAAATTCTAAAATATGCAAAATCTAACCTTTTCTTTTTTTATTTTTAAATAAAAATAATTTAAAAGCAATTTAAACAAATAAAAAAAAAAATCCTAGCGGACATATTTTTAACTATGATATAAATGCAGGAACATGAAACGAAATATATATATAATTATTATATATATTATATATATATATAATATATATATATATATATATATATTATATATATTATTATATATATATATATATATATATATATATATATATATATATATATTATACTATATATTATATATATATATATATATTGTAGTGGCCTGGCGTAGGGATGAACCTTAAAATTGTAGGGATACCACAGTGCCATTGGGGGTTTGTCAAGGTGTTGTGAAGCTCTAGGGTGGATTTTGGGTGCGGTGGGCTCCAACTTAAGGGTGTGAGGGGGAGGGTATAGGGAAGGGGGAGCTTTCTTTTCGACTTAGGTTATGTTCTTCTACTAATCTATTCTGTTTCTTGTGGCATGTTTGGGACCCGACACCAATCCTCCACGTGGGCCAAAAGGGCCGGATCGAGACCGATACTAGATCCCACCGGATTTGGGAAGATTTCCAAGGCTAAATCAATGGCCGATATACCGCCGATATATGATGAATCTTAAGGCCAAAATCGACACCTTTCCTAAAAATAGTGATTCATTTTACATTTTTTTTTTACATTTGCAAAAACATGCAAGTGTTGTTTATTACGCAGCTTTATAGCTAAACTTTATAACTTACACTTAACACACACACACACACTCTCACACACACACACATATATATTATATATTACTATTATATATATATAATATATATATTATACTATAATATATATATATATATAATAATATATATATATTATATACTTATATATATATTTATATATATATATTATATATTTACTATATATATTAATATATATATATATTATTAGATGTATATATATTATATATATAATAGTATATAATATATATATATATATATAATATATATATAATATATTTATATACTATATTATTATATATACATATATATATATAATATACCATATATATATATATATATATATATATGACCATAACCAGGGGTATTGAATGAAGAGAAGTTTCAGAGGGGTTTTCAAGTTTTTAAAAATATCCAGCAGCATTGTATGTTCATTTGGTGTTTACATTCATGTGGACTACAAAAACATTAGAAACTTTCTTGTCGCAGTGAAAACAACTGGTCACTATTTTTAGCTTATCAAGCTGGGAGTTCTGTTCAGGTTGCGGGTATTTTTTCTTCTGCACAGCTACTCCAGTTATATAATGGGCCTTACTTGCCCTTGCTTGGAGTTACTGTTCTCATACACTGGGGGGGCTTCCGGCTCACCCTTCTATTGGATAGAGTGAAGTCTAAAGCTAAGAGACTTATTAACTGTCCCCTACTTTCATCTCTTGACCCTCTATCCCTGCGACGTGACGTTGGCGCACTATCTCTTTTCTATAGGTACTACAACGGTAGATGCTCAGGGGAGTTGGCCGCTCGCATTCCACCTCCATTGCGTCGCCCTCGCAATACAAGGGGTGCCATGCTCTCGCATGAATTTTGCGTGAGCATCGAAAATCCCTGACTCGTTCGTTGTGGTGCCTCCTTCTTTCCAGCTACTTCTGTTCTGTGGAACTCCTTGCCATCTTCTGTTTTTCCAACTGTATTTAATCTTCCTTACTTTAAAAACCCACTCTGCGCTCACCTAAGAGATTTGCGTAGGCTTTGGGTGGGTTTCATGTTTTTATTTTCTCCCCCCCACTGGAAAAGGGCCCAGCCCGTGAGTGGAGTTGTAAAATAAAAAAAAAAAAAAAAAAAAAAAAAAAAAAAAAAGCTGGAATATATTTTAATAGAAAAAAATAGGAAAGATTTTCCTATAGAGACAAAATGGATAAAACTAACACGTATGTGCCAAACAACCTATCAAAAAATTCCTATAGGATCCCATCCATTCCTATCTTAATTTTAAGATAGGAATTGGATGGGATCCTATAGGAATTTTTTGTTGGGAAGGTAGGTGGAAAGTTACTATGGATTGTTACGAATTTGAGAAGTCTTTTAAAGCAAGTTGATGCTTTAGAGGAGTTTGAGATGGATCAAGATATTAAACCTTCTTCATAAACTTCACATCTTTTAAAATCTGTAATCAAGAACTAATAGGTTATGAAATTAATTACGTCACTCTTTTATTATATACTACGTTGCAGTTTCCATCATTAGTGATAGAAACTGCTCTTAGTTATATTTGAAAATGTGATGTTTGTTTTAAAAGATTTTCGTGCAATGTCGATGAAAACTTTCATGCAGTTAGGTTAGGTTAGGTTAGGTTAGGTTAGGTTAGGTTAGGTTAGGTTATTGTGGAAGTTGTAACAAAAATACTTCTTTCAGGTAATGAAGAAATAAGAATACCGCGTGTGAGAATCAATGTAAAACTTAAAGTAATACAGCAATTGCAATTCCTTTTGTTGATGATTTTTCAAACCAGTTAGAAAGGAAGAACATGAACCACAGATCCATTTCTGTCAATCTTAGTAAAATTTCATCGATATTTATTAAAAGTTTAAGAATTTTGTAAATAAACTTGATTTATACAGTCACACAATTGGACTGTTATGGATTTTAGTATCTGTTGCGCGAGGTTTCATTATATTCTAACGCTTTAACGCTGTTTTCGTGGTTGAATATCGTCATAATATAAATATAGGTCATGAAATACTTATAAATTCTATTAAGGTCCTTCAAGAAAATTGATTGCCTATTTTGACTGAAGATACTGCTTCAGTAAGTAGTGTTGATAACTTTTGTGATTTTGAAGTATCATAGTAGCATTACCACAACTAACAACGAAAATTCGTCTGAAATGGAACTACTTCATAAATATTTTGCCGAGTCAAACTTTTCGCTTCAATCCCTATGACTGTTACCAAGTGTTCTGCAAGTATTTTGAAAATTAATCACACCACTTCCATCGTTATCATCTGTCAAAAGACTGTTTAATTTTACTGGCCACACCCACACTCCACGGAGGAGTAGAATGTTTGATGAAATGCTTAGTAATTTAGCATTCCATGTATCAATATATCGGTATCTCTTAAACAGTTTTTCTGCATCGATGCCCATCCCTATATATATAATATATATATATATATTATATTTATATTATATATATATATATATATATATATATATATAATATAATAATATATATATAAAAATATCTATATATCACATCTCTATATATATATATATAATATATATATATATATATATAATTGAATTCAGCACTTGAACATGTCCAAATTGCAAATAGTTGGACTTGCTATTACGAAAATAAAAATAATAGTTTGTTGGCGTATCAATGATATTGCAGAAATCGTTGTGGAAATATGCCATTATGCTATTTTACTAACAGTTTCATTAAAAATAAACTTTATTCAACGAAGAGCTGAAACCCATAGAGGTCAGTTTAATTGGCAAATTGAGCTTTAGTTTGAATTTTGAATTGCACTCCTGTGACAAGAACCCTCTTAAACTCCAAAACCTAATGTGTTCATTAAAAAAGAAGTGAAATTCCTTTAGGAGAAACACTTGCTAATTATAGTTTCATTAAATGTCAGTGCGATAAACAAATCGCTTAATAATCTCTCAGTATAGATTAAGGGAGATATGATACGTGTCTTGGACGCCAATTGAAAGGTATTAAACAGCTTTTATTAAAATCAAACAAGTCATCTTTGGACAATGAAAAAAAGGTATTTTCTTCAGATATGTGATTTATATTTGATTATCGTAGGTGATGAGCATAAGAAGGATTGCCAGATTGTTAAACCATTTTTATATGTTCTTAGGCAAAAATAGTGCTGAAAACCTATGGATTTTTCTGGAAATTTCTTATTAAAAGACATTTAGTCTTTTAATAAGAAATTTCCAGTACATTCAAATGAATTTGACATTTTTTTGTTACGGTATCATTTCCTTATTTCAGAGTAATGTGCAAGAAGACAGCAAAATATTTCTTCACGTTGAAGAAGAAAGTGAAATTATAGAATGGAAGATATAAAAATTGGAAGGAAAGAAGCAAAGAGGTCTATTATGTTCTCATGACTTTCTTTGGGAATCTCAGAGATAGTAGTATTAAACGTTACATGAAATCGCCTGTAGGTGCTACAAGTTTGTTACCTGAATATAAATTATGTACAAATGCGTTACAAGAATAGGAAGAAGACAAGTTTGATAAATCCAAATATAACGAGGTTGCCAGAGAAAACTTAAACATGACAGGAAAAAGATAGTTTTACCTGACGAGAATAAACCTAATTAAGCGTAGAAAGTTTCGAACTGTCATTACAGAAGTGACTGAACAGCAAGCATGGTATTGGACGTCTGAAGTTTGACGAAGATACTAGAAAAGCAATTAAATCTGTGTTTGAAATATCTCCAAAATTTCTAGCAAATAACCGCCAAATAAGAAAAACTTGGTTCAAGAGGAAATTGATAAACGGTCTCAGTGATGAAGGGATGAACCTTTTCGTGGCTGGTATGTTTCTTCACCTTTTAAAAAGTCTGCCTTTGAATTTTGTTGTCTTATATTTTCTCCCGTTCAGACCTTCAATCGTCATTGAAGCTAGAAAGTGGATTCATTCAGCGAAACACACCTGAAAGAATTAGTGTTCATATAACTAATAAAAACCACAGTAAATTGCTTCACACATTGGAGAAAAATAGAAAGAAATTTTACTGAGAACAAAAGAGG
>JABUQX010051137.1:12500-22500 GCA_015478945.1 Trachelipus rathkii
ATATATATATATATATATATATATATATAATATATAAATATATATAATATATATAATAATATATATATATATATATAATATAAATATATATATATATATATATATATAATAATATATATATATATATATGTAATATATATATATATAAATGTATATATAATATAATATATATATATATATATATAATATATATATATATATATATATATATATATATATTATATAATATATATAGTATATATATATATATATTATATATATATATATATCTTTCTTTCTTTCATTTATCTACTTTTTTTTTCCAAGATTGGGAGTAAGGTGCGCTACAAGGCATCGCGAAAAGAAAGCAGTAGGAGAATATGATTGACAAATGTCGAAAAAGAAAGCCCAAGGCCTTACCGCCCCCTCTGTACCATTAATTAGTAAGAACTCGTCGCAATCAGAAAACCACCCTAGAGCTTCATCGGGACCCGCGACGGTCCCAACACTATGGTAAGTTCGTTCAAGTGTAGTTCAATTTCCCTGGCCCCAAGGGGCCACAACCATACCCCTTACCAAAAAAATATATGTATATTATTATATATATATATATATATACTATATATATATATTATTATAATATATAATATATATATATATTTAGATAATATATATATATATATATATATATATATATATTAATATAATATAATATATATTATATATATAAACATATATATATATATATATATATATATATATATATATATCTTATATATATATATATATATATATTTATAAATATATTTATATATATATATATATATATATTATATATATATATATATATATATATAATATATATATATTATAATAATATTTAAGAATTTAATATTATGTATTATTATGTTGCTTCACTCAGAAGCTATTGTTAATAAGTTGTGTAATTAACCAAGTTGGTATTCAATAAATCTTCAAAGCGTGAGGTTGTGATACTTTATACTACAAGCTAGCCGGGCCCTGTAAAAGAAAGAAGAAGAACCTACAGTAAAAGGTACATAATGGATAAAATCAAGTTAGGAGACGCGTTGAAAATTTACGACGGTAAAGAAGATATTGAGGAATGGCTTACGAAATTCGAGCTGGTTTGCAGCATCAATAAAATAAAGGATGAAGAAAGGGTTATTCCTTTATTTTTTGGAAAAAGGCGCTTTAGCGGTTTATTTACAATTAGGCGATGAGACAAAAAAGAATAGTGCAACAATTAAGCAAAAACTACGAGAGGCATTTGGTGAGGACCCATATATAGCGTATGGAAAGTTGATCACAAAGAGATGGGAAGGAGAACAGATTGATTTGTACTTAACAGAAATAAAAAAGCTAACTAGAGCGGCTGGTATTAACGATGAGAATTTTATTAAAAAAGCTTTTATTGTAGGTCTCCCGATGAGCATCAGCAAGGAACTTAGAATAGTGAAAAATTTAGATGAAGTATCGATCGAAGAACTAGTCGCAAAGGGAAGAGTGTTAGCTTCAATAAATGGAGGTAAATGTAATGCCGTAAAAAGTGTGAACTTGATAGATGATAATAGCAACAATGGTAAAGTGAGGTCAAGTAATTTTGTTAATAGGAAAATAAATTTAAAACGATATGATAATGGAATTAAATGTTTCATTTGCTATAAAGAAGGGCACATTGCGAAACAATGTTACCAACGAAATTATTATAACTTTGAGAAAGATAAGAATATAGAAAGAATAACATGTTGGAGGTGCAATAATCAAGGGCATAAGGCATATGAATGCGGAATGGCGGGAAATGCAGAAGATGGAACCGCTGTACAGCTGGAGGTGGTTTCATCGGACGAATGAATCCGGCAGTAGAAAATCTTGCAATTATAATGGTAGAAATCAATGGGAAGTTATGTCGCGGATTGGTGGACTCAGGATGCAATAAGTCATTGGTATGTGATAATTTGTGTGAGGGAAATAAAGACAATAGTATAGTTAGAACATTTAATGGAGATATTGTGAAATTCCGGGAAAAGAGGTTGTGAATATGAAGATTGTTGGTAAAATTATTCAAGTTGAAATGATAGTTGTTTGAAAACTTTTTGGAAAGGTGTAGATGCGGATACCTAGATTGACATTATATGTCGAAACTTGAGGTGTGAGTTATCAAAGAGACAGAATAACATTTGGGATAGAGAAGTTGCAGGATTAAATGTAAACGTTGCAACAATGGCTAAAAGTAATGATATCGAAGAATTAAAAGATTTTTGTGCAAAATTTGATGGGAAGAGGTGGCAACCGTTGGAAATGGAAGGAAAATGTTCCAAAGTTAAGAGATCAACAGGGAGAGTCAAAAATTGAGTGACTGCAGAGAAATAAAGAAGGAAAAACAACAGACTGCTGTTGAAAAGAAATAAATGAAATTGGATAAGAGATGGTATTTTGGTTGCTGTGCCCGATGGAGAAAAGATAGACGGTGTGATTCCGTTAATGGCGGTGGTACAAGAAACTAAAAACAAAGTGCGTCCAGTATTAGATTTTAGAGAACTAAATAAATACACGTCATGTCATACGGCAGATGGGGTGTCGGTTTGCGATGAGAAACTAAGGGAGTGGAGAAGAAAAAAGGGCGCAAGGAAAATCGTCGACTTAAGGGCTGCATACTTACAAATCAGAGTGGAAAAAGACCTATGGAAATTTCAAACAGTAAAGTTTAATGGAAAGTTCTATTTCTTAACAAGGATGGGTTTTGGGTTAAACTCAGCGCCGAGAATTATGAATAGAATAATTTCAGAAGTTTTAAGTTTAAATGAAAAAATAAAAAGAGGTACGAGTAATTATATCGACGATATAATTGTTGATGAGGACGTAGTAACGGCGAAAGAGGTAGCAGATCATTTATTGAAGTTTGGATTGGTGTCAAAGGAGCCTGAAGAAGTTGTTGGCGGTAAGGTTCTTGGTGTAGTATAAAGTATCACAACCTCACGCTTTGAAGATTTATTGAATACCCCCTTGGTTAATTACATAACTTATTATCAATAGCTTCAGAGTGAAGCAACATTAATACACATATTAATTCTTAATATTATTATACGCCCCCATGATTTTACAATCATCTATAACCCCCGAGCGTCTCATATGTTAATCTTTCCGGCAATCTCCTCTCTCGTTGTTCCCTATGAAAGTCCTCAACTACATCTTCTTCTTCTTCTGACGTCGATTCTCCTGAAGAGTTCTCTCCTCTACAACTTTCCTAACATCCAAAATGTGTCGCGCCATTCCATCAACGTCCAAATTATTTTTTGAAGTTATCTTTGTAACAGTTCCTTTATTCCACCTGGTAGTACAATCATTATTTATTCCAGGTTTTACCCAAACTTTTTCTCCAACTTCAAACCCGCATTCCACTTCTATATCTGTCTTTAATTCCCCCCTTTTCGGTCGGCGCCACTCATATAAGAGAACAGACTCTTGTACGGAACCGTCCCTTCTTTTAGTCCGTCTTTTGGTGCGGAATTGTACCAAAACACTGCTTCGGCAGGTGATATTTTTGACTTTTTAGCCATTCTTTTTATAGTTCTGTGAAATCTTTCTATAATCCCATTTCCTTCTGCTCTATACGCCGCTCTAAACCTTCTCTCTATTCCCCATTTTTCGCACAATTCTTTCAATTTCTCAAACCTGAACACTGTTCCGTTATCCATTAACAACTCTTCCATTGGTCCTCTTTCGCTTATTAATTCTTCAATTTTCTTTACAATTTCTCCACCACTTTCATTATTCAGTTCTTTCCAAATACCAAATCTCCCTGGTCCACAGTCAATGACCGATAAATATGACTTCCCTTCGAAATGGGTTACGTTCAACGCCACTCTCTTCCAATTATCCTCAACACTCAATCTTCCCTCCTCATGCTTTGTTGGCGCAGGGTCGATACACTGACACTCTATGCATCTTTTCACACATTTTTTTTACATCCTTTCTCCTCACGTTCGGGTCTACCAGTCTTAGTTTTTAGTAGAGGGAAAGAGTTAAAAAACAAAGAGTTGAATGAGAAAATAACGAGAAGAGAGGTTTTTGGTATCTGCGGTGAGTTGGTTGGTCACTATCCGGTAGCAGGGTGCGTTGAGAGTGGCAAACCGAGCTTTATAAAGATGAAAAACAGAAGGACTCATCATGGACGAAAGAGGTGAGCGAAGAAGTAAAAATTTGCTTAATGAAAAACGATTGGAAAGGGTTGAAAAAGGTTGTGAATCCAGGTAAATTGGAAAATGGTGGTTAGTGAAGATAAAAAATGGAATTGTTATGGCGATGCGAGTAATTTTGGCTTTTGGGAGTGGTATTAGAAATTGAGAGGACATGTTGTGGAGGACGCCGCTTGGATAAGGAAGAAGATGATAAAGGGTCATATAAATGTAGCCTGAAACTAGAAGCAGTGGTAAAAGGAGTAATATGGGACTGAAATCTGGGGAATGGAAAATATTGAAGTAGAACGGATTCTGCGACATAGTGATGGGATTGAAACAACTATATATATATATATTCAAGAATCAAAACAAAGGGTGCGGCGGAGGTTCTAATTAAAAGGAGATTGGGAATATTGAAGCAGTTGGTGGATGAAACGGGAATTGAGTTGACTATAAAATTCGTAAAGTCAGAAGCAAACAAGGCGGATTGTCTAACAAGAGTTAAGAGGAGTTGGTTAATTAGAAAGGAAGATGAAAATATAAATTTGTGCGGTATTGACAATGGAAGAGATCAAAGAGGAGCACGAGAGACATCACCAAGGTGTGGAAAGGACGTTATATCTCGCAAGACTGGTAGACCCGAACGTGAGGAGAAAGGATGTAAAAAAAATGTGTGAAAAGATGCATAGAGTGTCAGTGTATCGACCCTGCGCCAACAAAGCATGAGGAGGGAAGATTAAGTGTTGAGGATAATTGGAAGAGAGTGGCGTTGGACGTAACCCATTTCGAAGGGAAGTCATATTTATCAGTGATTGACAGTTGACCAGGGAGTTGTGGTATGTGCACAATATTGAATTGTGATTGTGGTTGATTGATGTAAAAGAAAATTGAGAATTAATAAGCTGAAGAGGACCAATGGAAAGAGTGTTAATGCGATACTAGGATTGGATATTATATTCGAACTTGGAGGTGTGAGTTTATCGTGAGAGAAAGTTTAGAGCGGCGTATGTAGCAGAAGGGAATGGGATTATAGAAAGATTTCACAGAACTATAAAAGAATGCCAAAAAGTCAAAAAATATCACCTTGCCGAAGCGGTTGTTTTGGTTTAACAATTCTCCACCAAAAGACGGCAAAAAAAAAGGGGAGGGTTCCGTACAAGAGTCTGTTCTCATATGAGTGGCGCCGACCGAAAAAGGGGGAATTAAAGCCAGATATAGAAGTGGAATGCGGGTTTGAAGTTGGAGAAAAAGTTTGGGTAAAGCCTGGAATAAATAATGATTGTACTACCAGGTGGAATAAAGGAACTGTTACAAAGATAACATCAAAAAATAATTTAGACGTGGATGGAATGGCACGACATATTTTGGATGTTAGGAAAGTTATAGAGGATACCTCTTCAGGAGAATCGACGTCAGCAGAAGAAGATGTAGTCGAGGACTTTCATAGGGAACAACGAGAAAGGAGATTGCCGCAAAGATTAACATATGAGACGCTCGGGGGTTATAGATGATTTTAAAATCATGGGGGCGTATAATAATATTAAGAATTAATATATGTATTAATGTTGCTTCACTCAGAAGCTATTGTTAATAACTTGTGTAATTAACAAATTTGGTATTCAATAAATCTTCAAAGCGTGAGGTTGTGATACTTTATACTACATATATATATATATATATATATATATTATTATAAATATATATTTATACAGTTTTTTATATATATTAAATATATATATATATATATATATAATATATATATAAATATATATATATTATATATATATATATATATATATATATATATATATATATATATATATATATATATATATATATATTAGGTCAAAATAGTAAACATGTAGTACGTTTTAGAGTGTCGATTAATATTTTACGACCGTAGGAACTACTTTTACAATATATATCATAACAACGTGGGTCTTCAAAATATCAGAATTGTCCCCAATATGTTGTACTAGTAGTCATAAAAAAAAAAATAATAGCAAAGATGGAAGAAATGAATCTTGTGATACTTACGGCGAATTTTCTACACCACACCGATAACCACTTGATATCGTGAAATGACCTTTGACCTTTCTTCGTAATAGGGAACTTTATGACCAGATTTTTGTTGCTGTAAGGTCCCAGTGGGTCGGTTCTGAAAATATAAGATTTTAATTAATGCTTTTTACTGATGCATGGTCAATTATTATTAGTTAACTAATTATTTATAATGGGTAGATTGCGCTGGGGAATATTTTTTTTTTGTTACCTATGATTCGATACTTGTTTATTTATATATTTTGTTGCGCTGAAGCAAAAATCATATTATTTTTTGTTTGTAAGGGCCAGTTTTGCTGCTATTCAGTGAAAGCATTTTAAAAAGACAAAAAATATGATTATTTTTCCCGTGAACAGAGGCAGAATGGTTGGGTATGTAAACAAATTATCTAAACAAAAATCGTGTATCTCTCATAGTTTTACATGCCCTGAAAATTTCATATTGATAGGGCAAATAAATGAAAGATTTAGCAATTTTTCCAATGCAAATGCCAAAAAAGAGAAACATTTTTTTTTCTGTGCTACATGATTAAAAAATAGCACTTTTTTTTTTTTTTTTTTTGTCCTATCAATATAAAATTTTTAGAGCCTTTAATTGGGTGAGATACACATTTTTTTATTTAGATCATCTGTTTGTATTCTCAACTTTTTTTTCCCACTGCGTACGAGAAGATTATTTTGTTTTAAATTTTTTCAATGTTTTATTGAACAACGGCAAAACTAAACCTTTGACAAAATCCAATATGATTTTTGGATTCATTGCAACAAAATGCATAAGAAATAAATCTATATAATTCAAACAAAATTTTATTGGCCAGTGTTATGTTACTTTATAAATCAAAGCAATCCGTACCTAGGTTTCCTTTTCGCAAAATGAGTTACTTGAGTCATGCAGAAACCTTTAAAACATCAAGAAAATAGCGGGTTCTATAGAGGTTTTTATCGACTCCGGCTAAAGCACCGTCTCCAAGGACTTCGCCTTAATACTTTGGGTAAAAATGGGCAAATGGGCATGAACATGTAATGATCGGTGCTTTTTCAAACAAGGTTCTTAGTCTCGGAAGAGAACACACTACTGCAAATTTCCATTCTTGGAATATCTACGCTAAAATTGAAATCCTCCTCATCAGCCTCATCCATAATAGGCTAACAAATATCTATACTTATTTTAAAATATGTCAGTTTTATAAAGATCATCCACACCGTCAACATGGAGGAATTAGACATCAATATTCACTTTTCGCATCAGCTGATTTCTATAATTCGGTATTCTATCTTTACACGAATTTGCTTTTCTATCTTTTCTAGCAATAAAGCCACCATCGTTGAGGTGCGGTGCGGTGGTGCGTTTATTAGGATGCGGTACGATGCGATGTTGCAAACAATTTCAGTTTCCCGCAGTGGTGCGGTTGGGAAAATATAGATATATGGTGCGAAGCACGGTGTGCATTGAAAAAGAAATAGTGATGTGCGATGTGGTGAGAAAATTGGCTGATGGTGGAGTGGTGTTGCATTACCTCCTGATATTGTGCGGTGCGGTGGTGCTACACGATCTCTCTGTGCGATGCGATGCGGTGCAGAAGATTTCGTTGCTAAGTCAACTCTATCACCAAGTTCATTTTCCTGATTGACTATATTAATAATTTTAAATACAAGAAATATTTTTAAAAAATATCTTCTTACCTTCCTCTTTCATCAGGGATGATGAATCCTCGATTTGAAGGCTTGGGAGTCTTGTTTCCAGCAAAGAAGAACGCATCTAATTTATATATATATACATATATATATATATATATATATATATATATATATATATAATATATATAATATATATATATATATATATATATATATATATATATATATATATATATATATATATATATATATATATATATATATATATATATATATATATATATATATACTTATTTATGCTAGGTTCATTGTCCAGAGGTTATCTGGACCAAGCTGACTATGAGCAATGAGCTTGCCAGTGTTCAACTTCAGAATCCTCTTTACATAGGGGAAATAGTTGGAATAATGAGCAAACTAGAAAGGATTAACTAGAACATCTTAAGATTATGTGAAAATGGGAAATCATAATTAATTAAATTGAAAGTACTACACACACACACACACACACACACACACACACACACACACACACACACACACACACACACACCTACACACACATACACACACACACACTCACACACACACACATACATACACACACATACACACACACATACACACACTAAGCTACGTAAGAAACAATGATATATTATAAAGATGAGTAAGCTTCCTCAATAACTAATAACAACTTAGAAAATAAGTATTGAAAATAGAAGGAATGTTAGACAGCCTCAATAAAACAATACTTAACTCACAAGTTGATACGCAATTCAAATTATTCAATATTACGCACCAACTTCAAGTTACGCAGAAGGGAACCTGGAGCACTTTTTAAGATACTTACCAAGGCACATGCGCAGTTAATTCATTATTACAAAATAATCATGGGCATCTTTAATAGAAAATTGAGAAATCAGAATTATAATTCCAAAACAGGGAGAAAATTGGTGAAAGATTAAACTTATTTTATGATAAATAAACAAGTATTTTACAAGGAAAATAAAAATAGACGATAAACTTGAATGATCCTAATAGTAAAGAAATTAAATATATCACATCTTGACTAACATTAAGAATATTTGAAAAAATATATCACTACTAAATAAATTTGATACAGCAAGTGATTGATAAATGGTGAAAAATAATATTAAATTAGTCATTAAATTAAGTTAAATTAAATTAAATTATATCAAACGGGAACGGGCAAATCTTATGAAACGTAAAACCCATCCATCAATTTACCAACGCTAAAAGAAAATGCACAATTTAGATTTTCAGATTAAATCTAAAAAGGTAAGTTCAGGAATTTCTAAGATTAATTAAACGTTCAGATATTAGGCCAGCATAACAATCAATTAACATTATTTATTTTTATAGTAGACTGTGTCCGATGTTGTGCTACTAGTATAACACAAACCAAAATAAATAAAAATATCTGAAGGCAAATAATCGCTGATAAATAAAAGAAGAACAATGTATAAAACTGAAAACCTGAAAGATATAATATAATACAGGGAACTGAACAAAGTTATAAATAAAAACCCTAGAGAAAATACAATATCACTAAGTAAGCAACAAACTAACTCATCCAATTGAAAATAATAAAACACACAATATTAAAAACAACTGCTATCACTCTGGGGTTAGCTAACAGCAACTAAGATAAAATAAATAACAAAATTACAAATGAAGCAGAATTCATAATGAGAGCAGAAATATTTTTTTTACTGTGTTGCATGGGTATGTTGATGATGAGTGACGTATAAATATATATTACAATAATATTCAAATCATTCCTATAACGCCGTCTGAATTTATGCATGCCATAAAACAGGTGAAAAGAGGTACAGTTATCTGATAATTATGGTATATCAGTAGATATACTAAACCATATTGATGACAAAATTGTTATTATGTTAACAAGACTGTTTAATAAATGACTGCAAGAACAAACAAAAATTCCTGACAAATGCCAACGTTTCGTTTCTGTATAAAAAAATGAGATAAAAAAAAAAACTTTAAAAATCACAGATCAATTAATTTACTTCGCATTGTACAAATTACTTACAAAAACAATGACAACATATATACTAAACAATTTGATTTTAATCAGTTCCGCG
>JABUQX010051137.1:30000-75000 GCA_015478945.1 Trachelipus rathkii
TGCTATTCAAAAAATGAATATCGGTTCATCGTGACAGTACCGATGAAAATATTATACCATAAATACATGTGCATGCACGTCCCTTTCAAACCGATAGCTTTATGTCTTACATCTTGTTATGAATCTTTACAGACGGTGAAAGCCACCTCGACAAAACCATGTGTCAAGCCCTCACACAGTGTTGTCAAAAAGTTTTAATGCAATATTTATGTTGTACACCCGTTACCAAAGTGTTCCACGGCTCTACATAAGGGTACAGTTTATTAGATAATTCCATTATTTGCCACGTACCACGTATCCTTCCAAGGGTAGTTATTTAAGCTATACCCTTGTATCTTGCATTTCCGGTCCTATGTGCATGTAACGAATATTTTCACACTCACTGTTTCATAATGTCACAGAGTTTCCTGGAAATATTTAGTATCTACTCTCTCTCTCCTCTCTCTCTCTCTCTCCATTCATCTCTCTCTCTTCTCTCTCTCTTCTCTCTTCTCTCTCTCTTCTCTCGTCTCTCTCTCTCTCTCTCTCTCTCTCTATTATATATATATATATAATATATATATTATATATAATATATATATATAATTATATATATGTGTGTCTGTGTGTGTGTGTGTATGTGCAGCGTGTGTGTGTGTGTGTGATGTTTGTTTGTGTGATTAAAAGTCGTACTGGTATACTCTGAACATTTGAACATATATATATATATAATATATATTATATATAGTATATTATATATATATATATATATATTATAAATAATTATATATATATATATACTTATATATATATATATATATATTATATATAATTAATATATAATATATATATATAATACTATAATATATATATATATATAATATATAAAACCACTTTTAAATTCATGTCTCTGAATAAGTTCTAAATATTTGTATATTAGATTTAAGCATATACCGATATTTATAAAACAAGCAGTTTGTTACAGAAAAAAATTGACAGCTCTTTGAAACATTTTAATTATTATTTAAACATCTAATGGTGCAAACTACTTGTTATTATTATTATGATTTGTAATATCAATAATAATAAAAATAATTCTCAGAATCAATTCTTCTTCTTCTTCTTCTTCTTCTTTTTCTTTTCTTCTTCTTCTTCTTCTTCTTCTTCTTCTTCTTCTTCTTCTTCTTCTTCTTCTTCTTCTTCTTCTTCTTCTTCTTCTTCTTCTTCTTCTTCTTATTATTATTATTATTATTATTTGCTATTATTATTATTATTATTATTATTATTATTATTATTATTATTATTATTATTATTATTATTATTATTATTATTATTATTATTATTATTATTATTATTATTATTATTATTATTATTATTATTATTATTATTATTATTATTATTATTATTATTATTATTATTATTATTATTATTATTATTACTGGGAACCTTTGGCATGCAAATGTAAAAGCATGCTCGTATGTATTATGCACCCACGAATTTATGTAAATTTGTATAACAGTTGAAAGCACGTAAGAATTAAGCATTTTTACTATCAAATTTTGGGGGATAGAAAATGGGGTAATGCTTCGAGTGCTTGAAAAAAAGCACAATCTATAAATCATACCTTTCAAATCCATGTAAAATTACGTATAAATATATATATATATATATATTATATATAATATATATATATTATATATATTATATATAATATAATATATATATATATATAATATATATATAATATAATATATATATATATATATATATATATATATAATATATATATATATATATATATATATATATATATATTATATATATATAATATATATATATATATATATATATCTATATAATATATCTATATTTAATATATATATATATAAAATATATTATTTATATATATATATATATATATTATATATATATAATATATATTATATATAATATATATAATATATATATATATTATATATATTATATAATTAGGATGTACCGATACCAGAAAAAGAGGCCGAACCGATACCGATACCGATACTTCTATTTTTTTTAGGTGCCGATACCGATACCAGATACCGATACCGATACCGGATACTTTAATTAATATAATAAATACCCAGTAATAAGATAAACATTTGTGTACTGCTAGGCAAATCAGAATTGCATTCCCTGTAATTGTACAACCAATACTTAGTCATTTATTTCATATTTGGTAATGCCCAAGTATATTTATTTTTATAAATTAAAATAGTATCTTTAAGGAATAATAAATGCAAATATAATAATAATAACTTTTCTATGTTTGTGTTTATACAAAAAATATTCCATTTCCATTTTCAAGTAAGTATTAACAAAGTTTAGCTACTAGCTTTCATATTTTAACATGATTACAATTTACAAGAAGATTCTTTAATTAGCTACAATATAAAGAAAAAAATAATGAAAGAAGAGACCTCAATTAATCATCTGAAAAGCAAAATAAAAAAACGCTATATCAACATGACATAATAATAATATACTCCTTAAGATAAAGATAGATATCATTCAATACTCAAAATTCAAATATTCCAAATGTAAATGCAGAAAACATTAAGCTTTCACTAGTATCGGCGAGAGCCTGTTTCTTTTTGGGGTGTTTACATTCCCACCTACACTAAAAATACGCTTGCTCTCGACTGATGAGGGAGGGGGTGATAATTATTTTCTTGCAAGCACTGATGATAAATGCCTTTAATCATTTTTCTCCTTTTCAGTAATTATATACAGATGTAAACTATAGAAAAGAAATTAAGAGTATAGCTATAGATAGCGAGAGGTTGATAAATTACGAGGAAGGAGAATAAGAACAAATAAGTAAATAAAGAAATAATTAAATAAATAAAGATATATATCAACAACAAAAGAATAAAAGATTAAAAAAGGACAAAAGGAAAATACAAGAATTGATGAAAATGTCATATAACCAAAATAGACAACACTCAAAAATCAACCTGAGACAACAGAAAGGGGAACATCTTTAACTCTACTAAAAAAGGTAACAAAAAACTACTACACTTTAATCAATTATAAACAAATAATTTTATATACTTGACAAAACAAAATGAAAAAAGAAGAAGAAACAGCAAAGGAAATTTTATCAATAACGATGGATAAGCTAACTAACATGATAAAGGAACTAATGGATATTAAAGAAAAAAGAGAAACAAATGAAGAAAGAAAAATGACTTTAATAATACCTAAATTTAGTGGAAAAAAGGAAGAATCTTTTGAGGAATACTTATTTAAGTTAAAAGTATGGAGAGAAGTGTCTCAAGAAAAAGAAAAAACTAAAATAGCACAAATAATAGGAGGTTTAGCAGGAGAACCACTAGAAGTAATTATGTCTTTAAAGGAAGAAGAAATATGGACAGAAAATGGAGTAGAAATAATTATAAATACATTAAAAGAAAGATATAGTAGAAACAAAGAACAAGAAAGTTATCTTAAAGTACAAACATTGTTGAATATGCAACAAAGGAAAGGAGAATCTTTCAGAGAATATGTAGCAAGGTATGATAAAGCTAAAAGAGATTGTGAAAAACTGGATGATATTAAAATAAGTGAAAAGGTACATTCATATCTATTGATTAGTAATTCTAATATGAAAGACATGGAAAGAAAGCTAATTATAAATAAGATTGAAGGAATTAAAACAAATATTTTTCTAACAACTAAAGAATCAATTGTAAATATGATGGAATCAGTATGTGAAATCATAGAAAAAGAAGGCAATAAAAATGAAAATTGGTATAATAAAAATAAATTCTGTACAATATGTAAATACAATAATCATAACACTGATGAATGTTATTGGAGAGAAAGAACATTTAATTTCAATAAATGTGATATTTGTAAACGTACTAATCATAAAACCGAAGATTGTTATTGGAATGAAGAAAATAATAATGTGTGTTGGAAATGTAAAAAAGAAGGACACATAATGAAAAATTGTAAAGAAAATGAAATAATAGAAGAGAAAAATAATAAAGCTATATTTTTCATAGAAAGAAATAATGAAAAACTATATTTGGAAAAAATTAACTCCATTATTAATACAGAAAAAGAAGAAAGAAGAAATGATTTAGAAGAATTGGAAGAAAGAAAAATAAATAGAACATTTTTCAATAATAATGAAGAATATACCGACTCTAATGAAATTAAATATCAAGAAGATGTAATGGCTATTATAGATACAGGAAGTATAGAGACAGTAATTGGAGAATTGGGATTAACAAAATTGATTAGTGGATTAACTGATGAGGAATTACAATATATAAATGACACACAAAAATTGAAAAATGGTTGTTTTTTATTTGGAAAAACAGAATATAAAATATTAAAAGAAATATTATTGCCTTGTAAAATCAAAGGAAAGAGTTTTGATTTAAAAATCAATGTAATAGAGGGTGATATACCTTTATTACTAGGTAAATCAGCCATGAAAAGAATGAAATTAAAAATTAATATTGAAGATGGAACTGTTGATATTTGTGATTTGAATCTACAGAAAGTAAAGACCTTTGATAATGAAGGAGGACATTCCTGCATACTGTTGAATAGAAAACAAAAGAAAACATGTTGGATTAGTCAATTTAAAGAAAATTGGATAAAAGAAAAAGATAGAAAAGAAAAATTGAAAAAACTACATAGACAATTTGCTCATTGTGGAATAGAAAAATTATTTAAAACAATAAAAAATGCCAATGAAAAACAAATAAAAGAAGAAGATTTTTGGAATAATGTAAGAAAAGAATTGGAGCAAATTGTGAGAGAATGTGAAATATGTAAAAAATATAAGAAAACTCCACCAAGACCTGTAGTAGGTTTACCATTAGCAAATAAATTTAATGAAATAATTCAGTTAGATGTGGGAGAATTTGAGAGTAATAAATTTTTAGTAATAATAGACCATGCAACAAGATATACTCAAGCAGTATGGTTAAAAAATAAAACCAGTAAAGAAATCATAGAAAGATTAATTGAAAAATGGATTATATATTTTGGAAGTCCTAATAGTATTATGTCTGATGCAGGAAGAGAATTTCAAAATGAAGATATGGAAACTTTTACTACAAAAATGAATATCAGATTAATGAGTACAGCGGCAGAAAGCCCATGGAGTAATGGTTTATGTGAAAAGGTAGTAGGGTTACTTAAGGAATCATTATATAAGTTAAAACAAGAAGGACATGATAGAAAGAATAGTATGGCATGGGCAATTTTTGCTAAAAATGGACTAACAAATTATTTGGGATATGCACCTAATCAACTTGTTTTTGGAAGAAACATAGGAATACCAAACATAGTAGATTCTGATAATATAATAATAAGTGAAAATAGAGATACTGATGACATGATTAAAGAATTATTAGAAACAATAGAACATGCTAGAAAAATACATATAGAAAATGAAAGCTCAGAGAAAATAAAACGTGCATTGAGAAGTCAAATAAGAGAACACATGTCAAAAAATATAAATATAGGTGAAGAAGTATATTACAAAAGAAATATTGATAAAGAATGGAGAGGACCAGCTAAAATAATGTGTGTAGACGGAAAAACCATCATAGTAAAACATGGAGGTACTTTAAGATCTGTATCAAAAGTTCATTCAACCAGAATTCAAAAATGTAGATTAAAAGATAATAACAAAGAACTTGAAGATAAAGAAGATGAAAAAGATGAATATGAAGAAGAAAGAAATGAAAACATAATAGATGATTTAAATGAGAATGGTAGTGATACAGAAGAAATAATATGGTCAAATATTATGGATGATGAAACTGATAATGAAAATGAAAATCAAACTGAAGATGAAGAAGAAGAAGAAATGACATCAATTGATGAAATATGAAGAAATTGATCCAAAAAATGTGAAAACTGGTAAATACTATGAAATGAAATTAAAGAATAATGAAGATATATTAAATTGTTATGTTATCAGTAGAGCTGGCAAAGCAACTAGTAAAAAATATAATAAATGTTATAACATACGCAATTTAAATACAAATAGAATATATGATATAGATTTAAAAGAATTTGAAAAAATATATGAATTAGATGTAATTGAAAATGAAGAAAATAGCGAAGAAGAATCGTTGGATGTGAGCAATGAAAAAATAGATGAAGTGGATATTGAAGATGAAGATGAGGAAGTAAATCAGAGTTATTATAATCATTCTAATGAAGAAATTAAACAAGCTAAATTAGCAGAAATAGAAAATTGGAAGAAGAACATGGTTTTTGAAGAAGTAACTGATAAAGGTGAAAGAGCAATTAATGTAAGATGGGTAATTAGTGAAAAATTATTGCAGAATAACACGAAAAAATTTAAAGCTAGATTGGTAGCTAAAGGATATGAAGAAACAGTGGAAGAAAAAACAGATGCACCAACTGTTTCATCTGAAGCAATGAAAATGATACTAACTATAGCTCAGGAAAAGAAATGGAAAATAAATGCTATGGATATCTCAGCAGCATACTTGCAAGGAGATATAATAACAAGAAAAGTATATCTAAAACCACCACCAGAATTTGATAATGGTAAACTATGGAAATTGAATAAAACCGTATATGGTTTACAAGATGCTGCTATGATGTGGTATTTATCATTGAAAAGACAATTACTTAAGTTAGGTCTAAGACAAAGTAAAATGGAACCTACACTATTTATAAGGAAAGATTCAAATAATATCGAAGGATTATTATGTACACATGTAGATGATATTTTATGGGTAGGAAGTAAAAAATTTGAAAGCAATATAATAAACAAATTAAAAAACATTTTTGAAATAGGAGAAAGTAGTTCAGAATCATTTAAATATTTAGGAGTTCAATTATGTCAGAAAGAAAACATGATAATGATGGAGCAAAATAGTTACTGGGAGAAGATTAAAATTAATGAAATAAAAACAAAAGAAAATAGAAAACTTAATAAAAAAGAAGTAAAAGAATACCAGCAATTAATAGGAAAACTAAATTGGATGGCAAGAAATACAAGACCAGATTTATCTTATATAGTTAGTAAAATGAGTAAAGGAGAAAAAGAACTGTGTATGAAAGATTATAAAGAACTACATAGATTGATAAAAAAATACAGAAATGAATTAAATATCATAACAAATAAATAATGGATAATTGGAGAAATTCATAACATATTTGTGATCATCATATTGCCTAATATGAGACAGGAGATAAAACACAACTGGCATGTATAATTTTTGCTGTAAGATAAAAAAGGAAAAATGTACCCATAATCGGTGGAAATCAAATAAATCAAAGAACAGTTTAACCATTCACTTATACAAAGCAGAGGCAAATAGTTTTTTGCTTGAATAGGTATAGAACAATCGTTTACATACAAATGAATGCTGGAAGAAATCAACAAATAAGAACATACTTAAATTTTGAGAACCGAATATAAGACACTTGTGATACTCTAATGTCAGAAAGACAATCAAAAATTAAAAGCATGAGAATCATAATTTCAGGCAATAAGAGAATATTTAGATAATCAAGAAATACAAAAAATAGAATGGGTGAATAGTAATGATCAATTTGCTGATATATTCACCAAAGAATTACATAATAAAAAAATGAAAAATGTAATCTCCAGAGGAGTGAAGGATGAAAATGAAAATGAAACAGCAAATAAGAACTTCTTCAAATGTAAGATGACTAAAAACAAATTTGAAGAAGCAGAGAGGGGGAAGAATGATAAATGCCTTTAATCATTTTTCTCCTTTTCAGTAATTATATACAGATGTAAACTATAGAAAAGAAATTATTAGTATATATATATATAATATTTGTTTATAATTTATAAAAAAGTAAAATAAGATTAACATATAATAAAGAAATAATATTTAAATAATATTAAGAATATACAACAACAAAGGAATAAAAGATTAAAAAAGGACAAAAGGAAAATACAAGAATTGATGAAAATGTCATATAACCAAAATAGACAACACTCAAAAATCAACCTGAGACAACAGAAAGGGGAACATCTTTAACTCTACTAAAAAAGGTAACAAAAAACTACTACACTTTAATCAACTGATAATAATAGAAACCTTGGCCCATTTTCTGCCAAAACAAATATAAGTAAAATATTTATATTAATGTAATTTACATATTATACAAATATATATATATAGCCTTATATATTTATTAATATATATATATATATATATATATATATATATATATATATATATATATATATATATATCATCCACCTTCTTTCCCCAACACTGAGGGTAAGGTGCGTGACATGCATCCGAAAATAGGAAAGTTTTAGAAGAATATGACACAAGTCGAAAAGAAAGCCAGCCTTACCGGTGATGACCTCCCTTTATACCTTTTAGTGAGAACTCGTCGCAGTCAGAAAATCCACCCTAGGGCTTCACGGGACCGGCATCTCGTCAATGTAGGATTCATCCCTTGGCCCAGGTGGGCCACAACCATACCCCTTCACAACCCCGCCATTCACTCTATTATGCAATTTCTTCTCGCCTCTGCCAAACTCACAATTTTCTCCTCCAGGCATTCCTTTACTGACTCAATCCCTTTTTCTTCCCGCGTCTCCCAGCTGGTCGATTCCCAGCACACTCACCACTATACATCCGCTTAAAAAACCGACTATCATCCATCCTTTCCACATCTCCAAACCATTTCAATGTACTTTCATTTATTCTCTCATTTATCCCATTTTTCACACCATACAACTCTCTAATACGTTCATTCCTCATTTTATCAATTCTTCTCACAACTAACACGCCCCGAAGATTGTCCATCTGAACACATTGTTATGGGGAGTCAAGGTAAAGGTGATGGTGATATAATATATATATGTATCTATATATAATATATATATATATATATATATATAATATATATACTATTATATATATATAATATATATATATATATATATATATATATATATATATATATATATATATATAATATATATATTTATATATATAAGGAAGCGCAAGGTTTAGAATGAGAATAAGGGGAACCTGCTTAGAATAATGAATAGTGTGGTGCTTTTTGTAACGATGAAATGGATGTGAAGGGAGTGTGGAAGAACACTTCGAAAATCTGCATATATTATTGGCAGTAATGAAAGAGGTGAAAGTGACTGTGTGTGGGTTTGAATTGTGCAAGAAGGAATATGTATTTTGGGATGAGGTTATTAGCAAGGAGGAGGTAATTGGGTAGAGTGAGAAAGTTGAAGAATGTAAATCTGCAGGTATAGATGAAATAACTGGTGAAATGATCAAGAATGGAGGCGAGATGGTGATTGATTGGATTTGGAAGTTTTGTAATAAGCGTTTATGAGGGTATAGTTTCGAAGGATTGGAGGAGGCTGTAATAGTACCCTTATAAAAGGGAAGGGAGATAAGGGGAACTGTAAGAAATTATAGGGGAATAAGTTTTATTGAGTGTTTGTAGGGAAGATATAATGCTGGTGTAATGTTGTTGGTCGACAAGAGTGGCGTCCCGAGTGACTGAACGACTGATCGGTGAAGAACAAGGTGCATTTAGGAGTGGTAGAGTATGTGTGTGGATCAAATCTTTACAATTTGAAACAAATGATTGAGAAAATGAGGGAGAAGAAAGCAAGAATAAATTGTATTTAGGTTTTATTGGATTTTGCCAACAGGCGTATGATAGATTAATAGGGAAGCTCTATGGCGAGGTGTTAGTGTGATATATGGTGTGGTGGTAGGCTTCTGAATGGCATCAAAAAAGTATGTTTGAGGATAGTGAGGCGTGTGTAGAATAAATGGTGTCAAAGGTGATGGGTTTAGTATTAATAGCGGAGTGAGACAGGGTTGTGTTTTTGTCTCCTTGGGTTATTCCAACTTGTATATGGCATGGGGTTTGAAAGAGTTAGAGGTGGGGTGGCAGGAAATGGTGTTAGAATGGAGAATGGAGGTGAGTGGAGGGGGCCCTACCTATTTATATGCGGATGATTTGGTTTCGTGTGGTGAATCTGAAGAAGAGTTTGAGAGGATTGGTAGAGAGATTTGGCACTGTGTGTAAAAGGAGGGGCTTGAAAGTAAACGTAGATAAGAGTAAGGTTATGGTTGTGAGTGAGGACAGCCTCAGTGTGCAGTTATGTTAGATGGTGAGCAGCTAGAAAAGTGTCCTGAGTTTAAATATTTAGGGTATGGGTTGGATGAGAAGGGAAACGGACGATGCAGAAGTGTAGTAGGAAAGTGTGAATGGCAGGAAGGTGGCTGGTGCAATTAAAATCGTTGGTGAATGTAAAAGCACCTAAGTCTTGGAGTGCGCTAGGGTCTTGCATGAGGTATGTTGTTACCTGTGTTATTGTATAGTAGTGAGAATATGGTCTGGAATAAGAAGTATAGATCTAAAGTTCAATGTGTTCAGATGGACAATCTTAGGGGCGTGCTAGGTGTGAGAAAAATTGATAAAATGAGGAAATGAACGTATTAGAGAGATGTGTGGTGTGAAAGAAAGGGGTAAACAAAAGAATAAATGAAGTATGTTGAGATGGTTTGGTCATGTGGAGAGGATATGAATGAGAGTCGGTTGGTTAAGCGGTTGTATAGTGGTAAGTGTGTTGGGAACCGACCGGCTGGGAGACCCGAAGAAAAAAGTGGATTGAGTCCGTAAAGGAATGTTTGCAGGATAGAAATGTGAGTTTTTTGGCAAGAGGGCGAGAAGAAGGTGCATGATGGAGAGAATGGCGGGGGGTTGTGAGGGGGTATGGTTGTGGCCCACCTGGGCCTGGGAATGAACCCTAGACTTGGACGATTTACCATAGTGAGGATCCGTTCGCGGTCCATGAAGCTCTAGGGTGGATTTCTGATTGCGACGAGTTCTTACTAATTAATGGTACGTTTTTTTTTTTTTTTTTTTTTTTTTTTTTTTTTTTTTTTTTTTTTTTTTTTTTTTTTTATTTTTTTTTTTTTTTTTGAGGGGGCGGTAAGGCTGGGCTTTCTTTTCGACTTTTGTCATTTTCTTCTACTGCTTTTCTTTTCCGATGCTTGACACGCACCTTACTCCCAGTCTTGGGAAGAAAAAGGAGGATGAAGAAGAAGATATATATATATATATATATATATATATATATATATATATATATATATAATATATATATATATATATATAGTATATATATATATATATATATATCCCAAACTTTCTTCTGGGATAAATGCTAATGATGCCTTGAGGTTAATAGCGCAAACAAACAACAACTTTTCCAATAATGTTTATTTTCAAACCACAACCTCGATTGCCTAAAAATATACAAAAATAAAAAAAAGGAAATTAGAAAACAAAAAAACAAAAAAATAGATTCAAACATGAAATGTTAAAAAAAGTATAAAGAAACTTATTATAAAATTTACACAAATAAATTTTCCACCTGGATTATTATAAAAAGATAAATAGGCATGTATGCAAAAGTGGTGTTAACAATATAATACACAACTTTGATGAAACATCAAAAACGTAAATTACAAATAGGGAAATGCATATACGTGATTCAAAAATAGATGGTAAGATTCAAAGGTACAAGCGAAAGTGGAAAGTTTCATAAAAATGCTGTTAAAATAAATTACATAAAAATAAATTACAAATAGGGAAATACATATACGTGATTCAAAAATAGAGGGTAAGATTCAAAGGTACAAGCGAAAGTGGAAAGTTTCATAAAAACGCTGTTAAAATAAATTACATAAAATCGATTACCAAACAAAAAATTCTAAACTCAAGTTGTTAATAATAAATTACATAAAAATCGAGGATCAAAAATACCTGTCCTGTAAAAAGTGGTTAATAATAAATTACATAAACCTGCATTACATATCATACCGTATAAAATGACCATTTTCTCACAAGGAGGATATATCAATGTCAACCTCCTATGAAACACAACCTAAAACTACATTCTTAGAGTGCATACCACCCTCTCATATACGATGAGAAAAACCTTAAAAATGTATAAAAAAACTTACATAATACCTTCCTCAAAACTCGGAGGGAAAAACCTATTAAAATGTATTCAAAAGAAAAAAAATATATATAAATACAACTTAAATAATGCATCTCTCAAAAACTCAGAGAGAAATAAAAAAATGTATTTAAAATAATACCCACTAGAAATTCATAAAAATATTTCAAAGAAAAAGAATACCTCCAAAAAACATAAATTGATTGCATAATATACATTCAAAATTAATAATAACCTCCTGAAAATTTATTGAGAATATACCTACAAAATTAATATCACCCTCCTGAAAACTTATAGAAAATACAATATTAAAATACCTTATCAGGCCTAAAAATTAAAAATTTCAGAGTCCCAAAAAAATGGGATATCTCAAGTTAGTAAGGCCTGCGCCTTCCTCCGAAAATCGCTACCAAATAAATGTTTTAAGTTTATTTGGGAGCGTACAAAAAAAACAAAAAAATATAAAATTATAATAATATTAATAATACGCCACAACTGATAATATAAAATTTTTAGGAAGTAAATCAAATTTTGATATCACAAATTTTGGAGTTTTCAGAAAAACTAAAAACCATCGGGCCGGGGATGCAGGCGACTTCATCCGAAAGTTCACTCTCTAAATAAACTTTTTAGGTTTATTTGAGGGCGTCATCATAAAATATATATTTATTAACTCTACCGAATATCAACGTGTTAGGAATCGAAATAATAATAATACTTTTGAAAACTCAACTACTTAAAACAATGTTCAAAACTCAGTCATAATAATAATAATAATAATAATAAAAATAATAAAAATAATATAAAGGTACAGCCTCTCTCTTTTTCACTCACATTATGATAAAATAATAATAAAAATTTAAAGATAACTTTCAGAACACATTCGCGTTCAGATAAACTAGTAATAATATAATAATGGTAATACATGACTGATGTTCACTTTGAGGGAGGAAATCAAATATTAAAGTCCTCAAAGTAAATTTGGAATAAATGTGATTTTCAAAAAATATATTTTAGTAAGCTTTAAATAATAGTACTAATAAAAAGAACTTTTGTCACAGGGTTTTTTCACAGGGCAGCTTCCAAGTTAAGATAAAAGGAAATAATAAAAATAAAAATATACTTACTTTTTTCCATCGCGTCTAAAAATATTTTTATATATAAAAAAATAGCTTTCACTTTTTTTCTTTAACTAGCTACAATAAAAAGAATAAAAATTAATAATAATAATAAACTATAAAAAAAAATGAGACTTTTTCAGAACTCATTTTCCGATAGCTTAAATATCTTTCGCTTTTCTCCATTGTGACTAAATACTAATGGAATAATAATAATAATAAAAAAAAACTTTCACGACACCTATTCATTTCAGTATTAGGCCCCACGAAAAACACGGAGCAAGCCAGAACGTAGCCTTGGCCTATATCAAAAAACGATTAGGCCTGAGTTACTGCCAAAAAATGATATTGTGGTAAATTTTGTTTTTAACCAAACCTTCCCTAAATATATTTTCCTGTAAAGTTGAAATTTGTAAGAAATTATAAATAATATGTGCAAGAAAGTAGGACTTACCAGCTGAACGCAAAAAAATATGGGAAGTGGAACAAAGCACATCTGTACAGAACTCACGTGTAAAAAAAGTGAATCCTCATGGCAAAAAGTTTTACCGGCGTGTGGAAAATAAGGGGGGGGAGGGGAGATGTATTCCCTTAAAATTGGGGGAGTCTCTCAATAAACAAAGGCTACGAGATCTACGTGGGGAGATGGGGTAGCATCAGCGTTGTTTTACTAACCAATCATAAAATTGGGAAGACAAATGAAGGGGGGGTCAAGTTTTATCTAAATAATTTTTGTATATAAAAATAAAAAAAAAATTTTTATGCCTTGAAGGAAAGTAAGTTTTTCCTTCAAAATAACTATGCAAAAATAATTTTTGTATAGAGTCCCCTTTGCCGAAAAAAAAAAATTTATGAAGCTATTTTGGCAGACGGGTTTGAGTAGATTGGCTCTATTGCGGGATACACTGGTGAAGTTGGTTTAGGTTCTGGTATTGGAGCTCTCTGAAGGACGGTGTATTGGATACTCGGTACTACTGAAGGAGCTGCAGGAGCGGACTGAATCGGACGGAGTTTTATATAAAAGTAGTAAATTCCTACCGTACAGAGAATAGCAATAAAAATGGAAAAACCAGATATGGAAAATGAATGGATGTTGATTAATTCCTGAGTCCGTAAAGTTTTGTTTATGTTATCCAACGAAGCGTCCCAATGTGGATGAATAGATTTTAATTTCAACTTGGAAGTAAAAGAAGTTATATTTGGAAGGAAGTCATGAGATGTCTCTAGGTGTTCAGGAAACTGAGGGCCTTTTGAAAGCCAGTTGGTCTGCAAGGAGGAATGTGGAGGGTATTTGAAAGAGTACTTTTCAGATACCAGGGTGCATCCTTGGAAGAGGGAGAATAATGCACCAGTGCCTAAATTTGGCTGTTTCATAGGGCAAGAGATAGAAGCGGTTATAGGAGAAGGAAAGGAGATTAAAGTATAGTTTCCAACTTTAAGAGTGTATGGTAACTGGTAAGGATAGATATTATAGTTACAGAATGTAGTGTTGGGTTTAGAAAGTATGGCTGACAAGATACAATCTTGATAATCTATTTGATGTATAAGATTTGAAGGAAAGCAAACATAATTTTCATTTGAGTGCCTGCAAATATCTTCTGAAAGAGTTGTGCTGTAAGTGAATTTTAAAGTTTTATGGTTTAAAAGGTAATATGGATAAGGGTTATGCAGTATGATTCTAGAATATGTATCATTGAACGGTGTTGGAAATGGGATGATGTTGTAAGCTTCATAAGGGGTTTCTTCGGAGAAGGGTATGATGGTAGATATTATATAGGGGTGATTTCCTCGAATATATGACCAGGAGAAAGTAAGAAATTGGTAGAAATTTTCGCGGTTAAGAGGAAGTATTGGCTGATGATGTAGAGTTTGACTGCTGTTTTGAATAAGTTCATGTATGATGTCATATGAATACAAATTTAGAGGGGTGATATGTGTTTTGGCATTTTCCCAGATGTTCTGAACTGTCCTAATAAGATTATATATATTATCTGAGATGATCTTTTCTAAGTTGAGGTAAATGTTTAATTTTAAGAGTTCTTGTTGAAGCTCTATTGAAGAAATTGATGAATTTACGTACTTTGTGATGACTATTAGATTATCTTTTATGGCTGTTAAGGTGTTGGTATTATTGTGTATTTGTTCCTTTAAATTATACAAGTGGGTTCGTGTATCTTGTAATATGTCTATTCTAGTTTTGAGCTTTTGAATATCATTCATGGTGGCGGTTCCAAATAAGAACTGCAGGGCTGTACCGCCTACATCCATTAGCCCTCTTTTACTTTTTCTGAGGTTTGCTGAAGGCTGAGTTTTTACATATGATAGAACCCAAGGATCTTTTGACAAAGTTACGAATTTCTTTTGATTTTCATCCAATAACAATTTTATGGAATGTAATTCTGGGGAAGTGTTAATTTCATCTGAATAGAATCTGTTTTTATACCTGTTTTGCAAATAGGGGATATAACTAGATGTTAAATTATTATTTTTGCTTACTACCCTTTGTATTTGATTGTAAATTTCTTTTGTGCATCTTAAATCTGTATGGATTTCCAGGTAGCTTGTTATCATCTTTATCTGACCGGTGTGTTTTGCTACAAATCCTGGATGTATTACATATTCTGATCTTTGGTTTTCTTTTTCCAGAGAGAAGGAAGTTGATAATAGTAATTGAAAGAACCAAATTACATGCATGATTCCTGTGAGAAGATATATGAAAAATTTATGAGAGATGGTTTTTGTTTCAATATTTTGTTGTTAAAAAAAAAATATCTTATTACTTGGAAAATGGGTTTAACTTTTCCTATTTTGCATATTTAAAATGGCTATTTTTAATATGCTTTAATATTTATACGTTGGTGTAAATGTATAAATTGTTCTCCCCTTGGGAGTTTTTAAAAGAAAACTAAAAAAATTATTCACGGCTTGTGATGTCTTGGTGGAAAACCTCTACCTCGAGGAATATTTTGTTGTGGTGGTAAATAATATTGCCTGCCACCTCTAGTTATTGTTCTTTGTTGTCTGTCCCGTAAAGCCATGGGATGGGGAATGTTTGTGTTTCTCATTGGGAAATTTGGGACAAAGGTGTGATCTCTAGATCTGTTATCTGGTGGGGAAGGAGGTGATGTATTTCTAGGTGTGGATGGGGGGATAGGAATTGTGTCTTGAGGAGAAGGGAGTGGGAATGATGGAGGAGGTTGTAAGGTTCTTGTGGGATAGGTGGAGGTGGTGGTGGTGGACGTGGTGTTGGGATCGGATGTGCTACTTTGAAGTGATATTTTGGTGGTAAGGGGGGTGGTGTTGGAGATTGACTTTGAGATGCTGAAGGCTGAATGTGAGGTGCTGAAGGTTGTGATGGTGGAGATTCATCAAAAGATAATCTAGGGGGTATGTTGGTGGGAAAACCTTTAAAGGACATTCTCTTTGGAGGGGAGGGGGAGAAAAAGAAGTTTTTCCTTGGGCTTGGTAGGTGGGCGTGGGAGGTAGGTTTTGAATGAGATTGAGATGGGGGAGTTGAGTGAGAAGTTGAAGGAAGTGGTAGATGAGAACTAGGTGAAGGGGAAGATGGTGAAGGAGGAGAAGGAGGAAATTGAGGTGGATGATGAGAAGTTTGAGGTAGGGGAGGTGAATCAGATTGAGGTGGGGAAGGAGGGGGGGGAGGTAAAAGATTTCTCTGTGGTGATTGCAAGGAAGGTGGAAGTTGTCTCTTAAAATAGATGGTGTTAGGAATTGGAGGGGCAGGGGGAGGGGGAGGGGGTTGAATTTGAACTATATTAGGAGGGGGTTTATTAGATGGTACAAGATCACTTTTTGGTTTGGTAGTAGAAATTGGAATGTTATTAGCTCTTAGTTTGGTGATTTTTATGTTGTCCCTATGCACAATAAAAGTTTTAGAAGTTTTTAAACATTGCAAAAGTAACTTATTGAAATGGACTAACTGTTTGACCAAGAACGGGCCGGTCCACTTCGAAAACAATTTCGGACTTTGCCTTGGTTTCTTGACGTCAATTACAAACACATAATCGCCAACCCTAATCGGAGTTGAAGTTGCCTTCTTATGTTGTTTATTCATTTGTGTTGTTGTTTCTTGCTGAAGATGTTGGCGAGCCTGGTCTCGAATGAGATTAGCCCTTTCTGCAAGGTCTTGAATGTAACTGTGAATAGGTTTTTGAGGTTCAGATCCTTTAGTAAAAGGAGATATGTAATTGGGGAGATCCCATGGAAGGCGTTTGTTGTACGTGTACAATAAGAAGTGGGGGGTACAACCTATAGAAGAGTTGAATGTGGAATTAATTGCTATTTGAGTGAAAGGAATTAATTTACCCCAGTCAGTGTGGTTCGAGTTGACATAGTGTCTCAAATGATTTGCAATCTTCAACATTTCTCTCTCCGAGAGGCCATTTGCTTCGGGTCTTCGAACGACGATGTTTACTGCTTTTACACCCCACTGCTTACAAATCTCTTTGAAGAAGTGAGAAGTTAGTTCGGGGGCTCTGTCAGACACCACTACTTCAGGCGTACTATGTCTGCATATAACTCTTTCTAGCAATGCCTGTGCTATATCTTTAGCTGTGTGCTGAACGAGAGGGACGAGTTCCACATATCTTGTGAGACTGTCCTTCATCACCAATATATACTTGGCCTTAGTCTCCTTGCAGGTAGGTAGAGGGCCCAGCACATCGAGATGAAGTCTCGAGAATGGCTCTAGCGGAAGAGGGTAACTCTTTATTTCTGCAATCTTTGGCTTGGTACCTTTAACTCTCTGGCATGAGACGCAAGTTGTGCAATATTCTTTCACCAGAGTATAGAGTTTAGGAAATATGTACTTTTCCCTGATTCTATACACTGTTCTCTCAATACCACAATGTCCAGATGGGAGAGAGTCATGGTTAAACTCAATGATAGAATGGATCATTGAGTCAGGTACCTGGAGTAAGAATGTGCCATCTTGTGTTGCATAATGTAAAATATCGTCAATGAGGACGTGCGGAAAAGTGTCAGCCGTAACGTCCTGGTGCTGAAGAGGTTTATTGTGAGAGAGTAGAGGCTTGGCAAAATCATAAAGATCTTTCAGTCTATCGCAGGCCTTTTGTTCTCTCACAAAGTTTTCTTTTGTTAGATGAAAGCTTGTTTTTGGGAGAATTGTGTTTTGAGTGAGCGTGTACGTTAGAGGAGGGGGATTTCGGCTTAAGTAATCAGGAACTACATTCAGTTTTCCTTGTTTATAAATTATTGTAGGATTAAAATGTTGGATATATAAATTCCACCGCTCGAGTCTCCCAGAGAGTTGTTTGTGTCTGATGAGATGAATCAAAGGTTGGTTATCGGTAATGATAGTCACCTCGTAACCAAAAATGGTGTTACGGAATTTGCGCAGTGCAAACACAATCGCCAGAGCTTCCAACTCCAGAGTATGATAATTTGTTTCCGCTTTAGAAAGGGATCTTGAGATAAAGGAGAGGGGTTTCTCCTTATTGTTTTCATCTAATTGGAATAAAACAGCTCCCAGAGCAATATTTGAGGCGTCCGTGTTGATGAAAAAGGGTTTGGTATAGTCTGGGTAACACAACTGTGGCTGTAACAATAACTTGTTTTTAAGTATTTCAAAAGCCTCAGCTTGCTCGGGACCCCAGAAAAAAGTGCTGTTCTTTTTGATGAGGTGTGTGATTGGCTTAATAGTTTCTGAGTAATGTTCCAGAAGGTGAGAAAAATAATTTAGAAAACCTAGTAAACTGCGCGTCTCTGAGACGTTGGTGGGCGGTTTGAAAGCTGTAAGAGTTTTAAGCTTTATGGGATCTGGGCTAATACCATTTTGGGATATTTTAAAACCGAGAAAAAGTAGGGAGGTTCTTAAAAATTTACACTTCGAAAGCTTCATTTTTAGCCTGTTTTTCCGAAATGCATCAAAGACATTCTTTATGTTTTCAAGATGGTTTTCTAGAGAAGTTCCCATGATAATAACGTCGTCGAGGAAAACTCTGCAAGCGTCGCCTAAGAGATTATGTAAACATAACTCCATTAGCTTTGCAAAAGCACTAGGTGCATTGCCTAATCCAAAATTCAAACGGGTTGGGCAATACTGCCCTCTAGTAGTTCTAAATGCAAGGAGCGGTTGAGTTTCTTTCTCAATTTCCATCGCCGTGTAGCCCTGTTTAAGGTCAAGGGAGGTAAAGATGGAGCTGTTTCCCAAAGAGCTTAAAATATCATTAATGCAAGGCAAAGGGAATCTGGTCAAAATGGTATGCGAATTTAAGAGTCTATAGTCGGCTACCACTCTTGCCGTCCCGTCTTTCTTTGGAATGATTAGGAGAGGTGCCGAGTGTTCGCTTGAAATGGGTCTTATGTAGCCTTTGCGTAGAGAATCTTGCACCCATTCCTCTATAGTTTTTAGGTAGCGGTGGGGTAGTCTGTACTGGGGCCTGTACAGTACCTTTGGAGCGTCATCTTTGAGGGTCACTTTGAATTTCATTAAGGGACAGATAGGCACCTCATCATCCTCTAAAGCGATGATGTCTTTATAGGACATGAGAAGGTCCAACAAGTTTTCTAGTTGATTCGGTTCTGTAAGCGCTGCACACTCATCCTCTTCATTTTTAAAAGACTCTTGAACGATTTCTTTATATGTTTTACGCAGTTGCGCTGCAGAAAGACCTTTAGAGGAGGTGGCTAGATTGACGTGCGAAGTTTCAAAAGGAGTATCTAGCGTAAAGAGGGGATTTGCTGTTGTCAAAAAGGAGTTTGATTGCAATGTGTGTTGCGCGGCGGACATGTTAATAATATCTAAAAGGACTTGGCCCTGTTGTACAGTGCTCATAACACTTCCAATAAATATACAATTGTGAAGAAACGACTTTTCCGAAGTCAAAATGAGACGGTCAGGGGGGGGGTATGTGCTAAGGAGAGAGCATTTACAGATAGAGTGGTCTTAGAGTATGGGTCTAGTGTGACATTTTTGATGATAGATAGTTTATATGTAGTATCAGTGTCAATCATTAAATCATTTGCAAAGCTTGTATCTGTTGGGTAGAGAGGCAAGGAAGTGTTGTGATTTACTTGAGGTTTAGGAAGGCTTTTACGTTGTGGGTATATAGGAATGAGAGGCATAGATATGTAAGCTGTATCAGACATAATAGAGATAGTGTTTTTGTGAACTTCAAATCTAATCTGTGGTTGAGTTAAAAAATTAGTTCCTAAAAGTAACTCGGCCTTGAAGCCACAAAGAGAGTCGTCAATGACAATGAAATTTACAGGAACCAAAATGTGTTTAATGTGGATATGCAAAATTGTGGTACCAATCTGGTTGAATGTGTCCCCTGTGATTGACTTCAAAACAATAGGAGTTTTTATTAAGGGGATGTTAATGGCATATTTGCTTTCTAATTCTGAGATGAGGGAATGTCTAATGAGAGAGGAGTTTGATCCCGAATCCAAGAGAAAGCGCTTATTGAGTAAGGTATAAGAGTCAAAAGATATATCAGTATCTAGAAAATAAGCGGGTCCTATGAGAGAATGATATGTTGGTTTGTCATCTTTGCTTATGTTTGTATTGTTTGCAAATGATGAAGACAAAGTTAGCTCCGGTGGGATAGTGCTTTGAGAACTACTGTGTTTAGTGCTTGTAGTTGAAAAAGAAGATGATTTGGTTTGAGGTAGAGTGATATTAGAGTCTATTATAGGTGTGGTTTGAGTAGAAGGATTTGAAAAATCAGGTGTTGAGAAAGAGGGTTGGTGAGATTTAAAATTTTTGTTCTGTGGGTGTGTGTGGATCGATTCTTTTTCCTCTAAATGTGAATTAATAATTGTCGGTTGAGAGTTTGAAAATAAAACCGTGTCATTAGTGAAAGAGGAGGAATAAGTAGTTACTTGAGGAGGAGGGAGAGAGCTCATATTTTGATTTGAAGTGAAAATTTCAACTTGAGAGGAACTAAATGGGGGGTGAGGCTGTAAATATTTATCAAATGATGGTTCTGAGGGTAAACTATCTTGCACAGAAACATGAGTGTGAGTATCTAATAAAGAGTCTGAAAACGATGCCTCACTAAAATTTAAAATGGTATCTGAGGAGTCTTTTTGAAGGGGATGGGGAGGGGGAGGGGGAGTGTAGTGAGAGAGATTCTCGTGTGGAATAGTCAGAGTGTGGTTAGAAGGGAAAGAGAAATCTATACTAGGCATTAATGGTGGGGAGAGATCATAGTTTTTCATCAACACAGCGAAAGAATTTGTGGAATCTTTAAATTTGAATGGAGACATAATAACAGAAGTAGAGGAAGAGTTTTGAAACCTATGCTGAAAGGATTTAAAATTTAGGCTCAATGTGCAATTTTCATTTACAATTAAATCCCTATCTAAAAGTAAATTTGGGGTAATATCTATTCTAGGGTGTGCTATGCTAGATATATTACTTTTGTCATGTGCTCTACTTAGTATTCTTTTCCGTCTGTAGGGGTTGAAAATGCCCTTTCTGACCTCTATTTCACCATCCAAACTGTTTATTGATGTCCCATAACCAATATCATGCCTAAGAGTGCTATGTGAGATGCCTACAGCATCGCTGTTCTTAACCTTCGCATCCTCTGTGCATATTTTATCACATTTTGCCATCTCACTATTTCCTTCCCGATGCTTCATCTGCGTTGAAGCAAGATCAATATCAATGCATACACTTTCATTTCTTTCCTCATTTTCCCTCCTATATGCGGCATTTAGTGCTAAACTGGAATCATCCAGACTTTTGTCATGCATATTGCTACTGCTTTTAGTGTGAGATATTGTGTCTTTAGTTATATAAGAGTTCCTATCCCCCATCCTAGTATTATTACTAAAACGGGTGATAGGGTTACCCCTAGTGAGGTGTGAGAGCTCTGAGGTGGATTTTCCATTTTCGTCATGTTCTACTGTAGCCTTTTCTGTTTCTATAGGTATTACTACCTCATTAAAGTTAATATTGAGATTAAAAGGTATATTATTATTTGAATAAGATATATCATTAAAAAAATAAAATGGGTTATAAATGTTACTTCCCTCTTTTGGCAATGGGCCAAAAGTAGGATTAAAAACCTGAACCTTAGTTAAGTGATGAGATGTTTGAGCATGAGAACCTCTAGAAAAGAAAGCATTTTGATTAATAAAATTATTGTTTATAAAACCTACAGATCCTGCCAACATCTCATCTGGTACATCCTCTGGAACGGCTAAGGATACATCATCATCTGCAGGATACTCAGAGCTGAAAAAATAAGAAGAAGAAACATTTTGCATCCCATCTAGTATATTGTGTGCTTTTGTGCTAAGAGAGACAGCATTGGCGGGTTCGATTTGATCACACATATACTTTTGAACATTTAAACTATTACATGTGTAAGTATTATGATCTCTATTCATCAGGAGGGGAGGTTCTTCCATCTTGCCTACCCTCCTTATTGGAAAAAAACCTGCCCATCTTGGTCATCTGAGTAATAATTATCATACTCATCATCGTAATACATAGACTGTTGTTGCGAATCATATTGGTCATCTGGGTAATAATTATCATACTCATCATCGTAATACATAGACTGTTGTTGCGAATCATATTGGTCATCTGGGGCTTCTTCGTCGTATGAGGTGGTGGTGGGCTCTGCCATTCGGGCATATGAGGTTTGCTTATTTTTCCATGCAGACACATGATTTTGATGCGGTTTTTGCTGGTAGTTCGATTTGGTTCTCGGTTTCACTCCTTGATAAGATTTTCTGAATATACCTGTTCCCATCCATCTATTATTGATAATATTTTGTTTGATCTGCTCAGTTATAGGGGCGTGCTTCAGTGGAATATTTGTGCTATTTGGATTCCATTTAGAGTCTCTGCAGTTTGGTTTCGACCCTCTGCGATGTTTTTCGGAACAGTGTCTGCAATAAGGATCAAAAGGACAGAGTGGAGTCGTATGGCCTGAACGCTCGCAATGAAAGCAGATTTGGGCGTTATGGCGGGGTGGATTTTGTCTAGGTTGAGAAGCAGGTGCTTGGTTCTTTGCATAATTGTTGGAAGGTCTTCTTTGATAGCTTTGGGAGGAGTGCTGGAAATCTTGGCGCTGAGGAAAATTTTGAGGTTTTGGAGTGAATGGAACAGCTTTTTGGAAATGTATATTTGCTTGAGGGACAACCATTTTGATCGGGTTATTTAATCTGCCCTCCGACCTTTGTAGGAATTCTTGAATTTGGTCCGTGAGTTCGAGGTTGGGATTATAGAACTTTTTGAAATCGCGTCGAAATATATCAGGTTTTTCAGGTAACAAAGTAATATGTAAAAATGCAGTGGCAGTGATGAGCTTTTTGTCTGGTTGGAAAGCGACACCAAAATGAGAAAGTGTATCATAAAGCTCTGTGTATAATTGTTGCAAAGAGAGAGCCACAGAACTAAGGGAACGGTCTTCAGCCCACTTGAAGTTTCTTATGCGTAACATAGCGTCAAGAGAAGAAAGTGGTTTATCAGGAAATATTAGTGCTTTTATCTTGGCCATGAAAACTTCGAGGGTAGGGACATTGAAAATTTGTGGCTTTGCGATTAAAAATTGCCTCACCTCAGAATCAGGGTCGTTGCTCACCTGATTCAACGCCTGGGCCAATTTGGTCGCTTCAGAGACACACTGCTTTAGTTGAATGTTCTCTCGGACGTTTATCTCCCAAGTGGAAAGAGACGGACCTTTCCATTTGCCGTTGACCCTGCCTGTGAGGAGTAATTCAGGTCTCGTAACTTGGGTTATAGTGGCTATAGGTTGAGCCGTAGATTGGGCTTGAATTTGGGCTGGATTTTGAGCCGAATTTGGGGCTGTTCCCCCATTATTTTGTGTGCCATCATTGGCTGGTGTTTGAACCTCATCCGTGGTCATTATTAAAATATTTCGTTAATGGTACAAAGAATATATATGACCCCAACAGATTACTTTATTTTTACTTTAAAGTAGTGGCTATTTTATTTTATTAATAATATTCAAGATATTCAAAAGGGGTGAATAAAAAGTTAATTTAAAATAATAAAAAAATTTGAAATTAGCCTTTATACTTTTTGAAACGTGAGTTTTATGACTAACCTATATGTGCTATTGTTCCTGCGACTTCAGACTGGCAATCGGAGGTATATGTCTTGCGAGATTCTTTCACAAACTTCTTGAGGTAACTCCAGAGTGAAGAGGATCGCCACTCTCCCAAACTTTCTTCTGGGATAAAGGCTAATGATGCCTTGAGGTTAATAGCGCAAACAAACAACAACTTTTCCAATAATGTTTATTTTCAAACCACAACCTCGATTGCCTAAAAATATACAAAAGAGTGAAATCAATAAAAAACAAAAAAATAGATTCAAACATGAAATGTTAAAAAAAGTATAAAGAAACTTATTATAAAATTTACACAAATAAATTTTCCACCTGGATTATTATAAAAAGATAAATAGGCATGTATGCAAAAGTGGTGTTAACAATATAATACACAACTTTGATGAAACATCAAAAATAAATTACAAATAGGGAAATACATATACGTGATTCCAAAAATAGAGGGTAAGATTCAAAGGTACAAGCGAAAGTGGAAAGTTTCATAAAAACGCTGTTAAAATAAATTACATAAAAATAAATTACAAATAGGGAAATACATATACGTGATTCCAAAAATAGAGGGTAAGATTCAAAGGTACAAGCGAAAGTGGAAAGTTTCATAAAAACGCTGTTAAAATAAATTACATAAAAATCGAGGACCAAAAAAATAACTGCCCTGTAAAACGTTGTTAATAATAAATTACATAAAAATCGAGGACCAAAAATACCTGTCCTGTAAAAAGTTGTTAATAATAAATTACATAAACCTGCATTACATATCATACCGTATAAATGACCATTTTCTTACAAGGAGGATATACCAATGTCAACCTCCTATGAAACACAACCTAAAACTACATTCTTAGTGTGCATACCACCCTCTCATATACGATGAGAAAAACCTTAAAAATGTATAAAAAACGTACATAATACCTTCCTCAAAACTCGGAGGGAAAAACCTATTAAAATGTATTCAAAAAGAAAAAGAATATATATAAATACAACTTAAATAATGCATCCCTCAAAAACTCAGAGAGAAATAAAAAAAAAGTATTTAAAATAATACCCACTAGAAATTCATAAAATATTTCAAAGAAAAAGAATACCTCCTAAAAACATAAATTGATTGCATAATATACATTCAAAATTAATAATAACCTCCTGAAAATTTATTGAGAATATACCTACAAAATTAATATCACCCTCCTGAAAACTTATAGAAAATACAATATTAAAATACCTTATCAGGCATAAAAATTAAAAATTTCAGAGTCTCAAAAAAATGGGATATCTCAAGTTAGTAAGGCCTGCGCCTTCCTCCGAAAATCGCTACCAAATAAATGTTTTAAGTTTATTTGGGAGCGTACAAAAAAAAACATAAAAATATAATAATAATAATAATACGCTACAAAACTGATAATATAAAATTTTAGGAAGTAAATCAAATTTTGATATCAAAAATTTTGGAGTTTTCAGAAAAACTAAAAACCATCGGGCCGGGGATGCAGGCGACTTCATCCGAAAGTTCACTCTCTAAATAAACTTTTTAGGTTTATTTGAGGGCGTCATCCTAAAATATATATTTATTAACTCTACCGAATATCAACGTGTTAGGAATCGAAATAATAATAATACTTTTGAAAACTCAACTACTTAAAACAATGTTCAAAACTCAGTCATAATAATAATAATAATAATAATAAAAATAATAAAAATAATATAAATTTAAAGTCTCTTTACATAACAATAATCATAATAATAATAAAAATAATAAAAATTTAAAGATAACTTTCAGAACACATTCGCGTTCAGATAAACTAGTAATAATATAATAAAGGTAATACCTAACTGATGTTCACTTTGAGGGAGGAAATCAAATATTAAAGTCCTCAAAGTAAATTTGGAAAATTTGGGCATGACCCTGAGGCGCCTTCCTCCGAAGGTCCACCTTCAAATAAGATTGTTAGACTTATTTGAAAATGTGATTTCAAAAAAATATAAATTTTAGTAAGCTTTAAATAATAGTACTAATAAAAAGAACTTTTTGTCAACAGGGTTTTTTCACAGGGACTAGCTTCCCAAGTTAAGATAAAAGGAAATAATAAAAATAAAATAACTTACTTTTTTCCATAGTGTCTAAAAATATTTTTATATAAAAAAAATAGCTTTCACTTTTCCCATAGAGTCTCCAATAAAAGAATAAAATTAATAATAATAATAAATATATAAAAAAAATGAGACTTTCAGAACTCATTTTCCGATAGCTTAAATATCTTTCGCTTTTCTCCATTGTGACTAAATACTAATGGAATAATAATAATAAAAAAAAAACTTTCACGACACCTATTCATTTCAGTATTAGGCCCCACGAAAAACACGGAGCAAACCAGAACGCTAGCCTTGGCCTATATCAAAAAAACGATTAGGCCTGAGTTACTGCCAAAAAATGATATTGTGGTAAATTTTGTTTTAAACCAAACCTTCCCTAAATGTATTTTCCTGTAAAGTTGAAATTTGTAAGAAATTATAAATAATATGTGCAAGAAAGTAGGACTTACCAGCTGAACGCAAAAAAATATGGGAAGTGGAACAAAGCACATCTGTACAGAACTCACGTGTAAAAAAAGTGAATCCTCATGGCAAAAAGTTTTGCCGGCGTGTGGAAAATAAGGGGGGGGTGGGGAGATGGTATTCCCTTAAAATTGGGGGAGTCTCTCAATAAACAAAGGCTACGAGATCTACGTGGGGAGATGGGGTAGCATCAGCGTTGCTTTACTAACCAATCATAAAATTGGGAAGACAAATGAAGGGGGGGTCAAGTTTTATCTAAATAATTTTTGTATATAAAAATAAAAAAAATTTTATGCCTTGAAGGAAAGTAAGTTTTTCCTTCAAAATAACTATGCAAAAATAATTTTTGTATATATATATATATATATATCGGTAATTAATATTAAATATTTAAGGAAATATATTGTTAATAAAATTAAAACAACAAAGAAATATATATTATAAAGAATAAATATAAAAAAGGAATCAAAACAAGAAAAATAAAGAAAATAAGAAATATTAATATATTATGTACATAATAAATAAAAAAAAATAAAAAGTAAATCAAGAAAAAAGATAAAAAGAAAAATTGACAAACTGAAAATCATCCCATCTATTTAAAAAGGTATTATATTATTTTACTTTAATCATATATATATATATATATATATATATATATATATATATATATATATATATATATATATTTTATATATATATATATAAATATTAATATATATATATATATATATATATATATATATTCTTTTCCGATGCTTGACACGCACCTTACTCCCAGTCTTGGGAAGAAAAAGGAGGATGAAGAAGAAGATATATATATATATATATATATATACATATATATATATATATATATATATATATATATATATATATATATATATATATATATATATATATATATATATATATATATATATTATAAATAAATGCTCATATTTATTCGCCTTAACAGGTCGTTTTCATAAAAAAAATAAAAGTAGGAGTTTTAATACCCATATATATACCTATTTTCTTTATTATGTACATAATATATTAATATTTCTTATTTTCTTTATTTTTCTTTTCTATTTGATTCCTTTTTATTTATATTTTATTCTTTATAATATATATTTCTTTGTTTTAATTTTATTAACAATATATTTCCTTAAATATTTAATATTAATTACAAAAATTATCTATAAATATTGTTATGTACTATCTTTATGAAAAAGATATGAAATAATTAACTAAATTTATCATTCTTCCACCTCTCTGCTTCTTCAAATTTGTTTTAACATCATACATTTGAAGAAGTTCTCATTTGATAAGTTTTATTTTTCTTTTCATCTTTTATTCTTCTAGAAATTACATTTTTCATTTTCTTGTTATGTAGTTCTTTGGTAAATATATCAGCAAATTGATCATTACTGTTCACGCATTCTATTTTGTTTATTTCTTGATTATTTATACATTCCCTTATCGCTAATATTATAATTCTCATACTTTAAATTTTTGATTGTCTTTCCGACATTAGTGTATCTACTAGTGTCTTACTATCTGTTCTTAAAATTATATGTATCTCTTTGTTAGTAATTTCTTTCCACATCTTTTGTATGTATAATGATTGTTCTATACCTTCAAGTAGGCTATTTGCTTCTGCTTGTATGACTGAATGATTAACTTTCTTCGATTTGTTTGATTTCCACATTATAGGTATCATTTTTCCTTTTTTATCCACAGCAAAAATTATACATCCCAGTTGAGTTTTATCTCCTTCTCTATTAGCAAATGATGAATCACAGTATGTTATGAAACTCAATTTTCTCATTATTTATTTGTATGATATTTAATTCATTTCTGTATTTTTTTATTAATCTATGAAGTTCTTTATAATCTTTGATACTCAGTTCTTTTTCTCCCTTGCTCATTTTACTAACTATATAAGATAAATCTGGTCTTGTATTTCTTGCCATCCAATTTAATTTTCCTATTAGTTGTTGGTATTCTTTTACTTCTTTTTTATCGTTTTCTATTTTCTTTTGTTTTTATTTCATTAATTTTAACCTTCTTCCAGTAATTATTTTGATCCATTATTATAATATGTTCATCTTGACTTAATTGAACTCCTAAATATTTAAAAGATCTGAACTATTTTCTCCTATTTCAAAAATGTTCTTCAATTTTTTTATTTTAGTGTTTTCAAATTTTTTACTTCCTACCCATAAAATATCATCTACATGTGCACATAATAATCCTTCTAAATTATTTGAATCATTCATTATAAATGATGTTGGTTCCATTTTACTTTGTTTTAAACCTAATTTAATTAATTGTCTATTCAATGACAAATACCACATCATAGCAGCATCCTGTAATCCATATACTGTTTTATTTAATTTCCAAAGTTTACCATCATTAAATTCTGGTGGTATTCTTAGATATACTTTTCTTGTTATTGTATCTCCTTGTAAGTAAGCTGCTGAAATATCCATAGCATTTATTTTCCATTTTTTTTCCTGAGCTATGGTTAATATCATTTTCATTGCTTCAGATGAAACAGTTGGTGCATCTGTTTTTTCTTTCACTGTTTCTTCAAATCCTTTACCAACTAGTCTAACTTTAAATTTTTTCTCATTAGTTTGCAATCATTTTTCACTAATTACCCATCTTACATTAATTGCTTTTTCACCTTTATCTGTTACTTCTTCAAAGACATTATTCTTTTTCCAATTTTCTGTCTATCATTTTGGCTTGTTTAACTTCTTCATTGGAATTATTATAATAACTTTGATTTACCTCTTCATTTTCATCTCCATTTTCATATTCACTATTTATTTTATCTGCTATCACCTCCTCACTTGTATTTAATGACTCTTCCTCTTTATTTTCTTCATTTTCAATTATATCCAATTCTTATATTTTTTTCAAATTCTTTCAAGTCTATATCATATATTCTATCTATTTAAATTGCATATGTTATAACATCTATTATACTTTTTACTTGTTGCTTCACCAGCTCTACTAATGACACAGCAGTTTAATATATCTTCATTATTTTTTAATTTCATTTCATAATATTTACCAATTTTCACATTTTTTGGATCAATTTCTTCATATTCATCAATTGATGTCATTTCTTCTTCTTCTTCATCTTCCCTTTGACTTTCTTTATCATTATCAGTTTCATCATCTATAATTTTTTACCATATTATTTCATCTATATTATTCCCATTCTCATTTGAATGATCTATTGTGTTTTCATTTCCTTCTTCTTCACATTCATCTTCTTTATCTTCAAGTTCTTTGTTATTTTCATTTATTCTATTTCTTTGAATTCTCGTTGAGTGTACTTTTGATACAGCTCTTAAAGTACCTCCATGTTTTACTATGATGGTTTTCCCATCTACACACATTACTTTAGCTGGTCATCTCCATTCTTTATCAATATTTCTTTTATAAAAAATTCTTCACCTATATTTATATTTTTTGAAATATGTTCTCTTATTTGACTTCTTAATGCACGTTTTATTTTTTCTGAACTTTCATTTTCTATATTATTAGTATCTTTCTTTTCACTCATTATTAAGCTATCACAATCTATTATGTTTGGTATTCCTACATTTCTTCCGAAAACAAGTTGGTTAGGGGCATATCCCAAGTAATTTGTTAGTCCATTTTTAGCAAAAATTGCCCATGCCATACTATTTTTTCTGTCATGTCCTTCCTGTTTTAATTTGTATAATGATTCCTTAAGTAATCCTACTACCTTTTCACATAAACCATTACTCCATGGGCTTTCTGCCGCTGTACTCATTAATTTGATATTCATTTTTGTAGTAAATGTTTCCATATCTTCATTTTGAAATTCTCGTCCTGCATCAGACATAATGCCATTAGGACTTCCAAAATAGATAATCCATTTTTCAATTAACCCTTCTATATATTTCTTTACTTGTTTTATTTTTTAACCATACTGCCTGAGTGTATCTTGTTGCATGATCTATTATTACTAAAAAAAAATTATTCTCAAATTCACCAACATCCAATTGAATTATTTCATTAAATTTACTTGCTAATGGCAAACCTACCACTGGTCTTGATGGAGTTTTCTTATATTTTTTACATATTTCACATTCTCTCACAATTTGCTCCAATTCTTTTCTTACATTATTCCAAAAATCTTCTTCAGTTACTTGTTTTTCATTAGCATTCTTTATTGTTTTAAACAATTTTTCTATTCCACAATGTGCAAATTGTCTATGTAGTTTTTAATTTTTCTTTTTTTATCCTGTTCTTTTATACAATTTTCTTTAAATTGACTAATCCAACATGTTTCCTTTTGTTTTCTATTCAATAATATGCAGGAATGTCCTCCTTCATTCTCAAATGTTTTCACTTTCATTAGGTTCAAATCACAAATCTCAACGGTTCCATCTTCAATATTAATCTTTAATTTCATTTTTTCATAGCTGATTTACCATGTAATAATGGTTTGTCACCTTCTATTACATTGATTTTTAAATCAAAACTCTTTCCTTTGATTATACAAGGCAATAATATTTCTTTTAATATTTTATACTCTGTTTTTCCAAATACAAAACTACCATCTTTAAACTTTTGTGTGTCTTTAATATATTGTAATTCTTCATCGGTTAATCCACTAATCATTTTTGTTAATCCTAATTCTCCTATTACTGTCTCTATACTTCCTGTATCTATAATAGCCATTACGTCTTCTTGATATTTAATTTCTTTATTTTCATTATATTCTTCATTATTATTGGAAAATGTTCTAGTTTTCTTCAACTATCTTCTTCTTTTTCTCTATTAATAATAGAGTTAATATTTTGAATTTACCATTGAGGTTATGAAAATTATAGATTTATTATTTTTTTCTTCTATCTGTTTATTTTCTTTACAATTTTTCATTAAGTGTCCTTCTTTTTACATTTCCAACACACATTATTATATTTTTCATTCCAATAGCAATCTTCTGTTTTATGGTTATTACGTTTACAAATATTACATTTATTTAAATTAAATTTTCCTTCTCTCCAGTTGCATTCTTCAGTTTTATGGTTATTGTATTTACATATGGTACAAAATTTATTATCATTATACCAATTTTCTTTTTTAGTTTCTTCTTTTTCTACTATTTCAAATACTGATTCCATCATATTTACAATTGATTCTTTAGTTGTTATGAAAATATTTGTTTTAATTCCTTCAATCTTATTTATAATTAACTTTCTTTCCATGTCCTTCATATTTGAGTTACTGATCAATTGGTATGAATGTACTTTATCACTTATTTTAATATCATCAAGTTTTTCACAATCTCTTTTTGCCTTATCATATCTTGATACATATTCTCTAAAGGATTCTCCTTTCCTTTGTTGCATATTCAGTAGTGTTTTTACTTTAAGATAACTTTCTTGTTCTTTATTTCTACAATATCTTTCTTTTAATGTATTTATAATTTTTTCTACTCCATCTTCTGTCCATAATTCTTCTTCTTTTCAAGACATAATTACTTCTAGGGGTTCACCAGCTAAACCATATTATTTGTGCTATTTTTGTTTTTTCCTTTTCCTGAGATACTTCTCTCCATACTTTAAACTTGAATAAATTATTCTTCAAAATATTCTTCTTTTTTTCCACTAAATTTAGGAATTGTCAATTTCATTTTTCTTTCTTCTGTTGTTTCTTTTTTTTCTTTACTGTCTACTAGATCTTTTATCATGTTAGTCAATTTATCCATTGTTATTGATAAAATCTCTTTGGTGGTTTTTTTCTATCTCTTTTAGCATTTTATTTTGTTTAGTATACAAGATAATTTGTATATAAAATGATTTAAGTAAAATAATATATTACCTTTTTAAATAGATGGAATCATTTTCAGTTTGTCAATTTTTCTTTGTTATCTTCTTTCTTCATTTATTTTTTATTCTTTTTTCTTCATTATGTACATAATATATTAATATTTCTTATTTACTTTATTTTTCTTGTTTTCTATTTGATTCTTTTTTTTATATTTTATTCTTTATAATATATATTTCTTTGTTGTTTTAATTTTATTAACAATATATTTCCTTAAATATTTAATATTAATTTAAAAAATTATCTATAAATATTGTTACATATTATCTTTCTGAAAAAGAAATAAAATAATTAACTAAATTTATCAATATATATATATATATATATATATATATATATATATATATATATATATATATATATATATATATATATATATATATATATATATATATATATATATATATATATTTTTTTTATATATTTTTTTTTTTATATATATATGTATATAAAGTTGCGATTAAAAACGTTTTTTTAAAAACAAAAAATTTAAAAAAAACAAAAGGCCAAAATATTTTGTTTTTTTTTTTTTTAAATTACTTATTTTTCATATATATCAAGTCTTTTTAGAGTATTTAGCATTAAAATACAGTAAATACAATATGTTAAAAGAGGTATACAATATATAAAGTTGAGTTTAGTACTTAATAAAGTTTTATTAGTGCTCTAGGGCATATAATTATTACATTTCACATGATCTGATTATTATTATTATTATTATTATTATTATTATTATTATTATTATTATTATTATTATTATTATTATTATTATTATTATTATTATTTATATATATATATATATATATATATATATATATATATATATATATATATATATATATATATATATATATATATATATATATATATATATATATATATATAGTGTACCGAACTGAAATTTTCAGTTCCGCCGGAACCGAATTAGCCAGAATACAAAAATTCCGCCGAACTGAATTTCTTGGTGAACTTTCGCTTAACTATAAAGAAATGTAAAAATATTTTATATAACTTTCCACATAAAATCTTACATTTAGTACAACGCCGCTTCACATGAACATATGGAAAATCATCATCAAGGGAATATCCGGAAGTCCAAAAATTTTAATAGTAAAAGGGAGAGTCTTGCATTTTCTAAACAGGGGAAACCACAAAAGAGCAATAGATCCAAGCCGTGAGATAAGTGAGTTTTGAGGAGAGTTTCTCCCCAAAAAAGATTGGCATATCAATGACCCTCAATCACAGAAATAATGAATTTTATCGCAATGAGTAACCAGCCATTCACAGTCACTGAAGAGCAGGGATTCATAGAACTTATTGCCCATCTTCAACCAAAATATCTTATTCCTAGTAGAAAATATTTTGTAGAGATGTTACCAACTTGGCAGAGTAATACCATGATCAGCAGTATTCGAGAAGTTCTCTAAGGCTGATCAGATATCATTTACTACAGATATATAGAGAGCTAAATAATTCAAACGAGTCATTTATTTCTTTAACTGCACTCTGGCTTACCAGCGAGTTTAAAAAAATGGACTGTGTACTCCATTGAAAGTATTTCCCAGGTTCTCATTCTGGAATTAAAATCACTATAAGTTTTGAAATTATGACGAATAATTGGGAAATTCCTCCTAACAAAATCCATTTGATCCTTCGAGATGGAGCATATAACATGAAACGGAACTGATTTAGCAGGATGCACAAGTTTTTCTTGTTTTATTCATAAACTTCAATTTGTTATTAAAGATGCCTTATTTTTTCAAAGAACAGTGTGATTTGATAAAGAAATGTAGGAATATTTGTACACATTTCAAGCATTCCAGTTTTTAAGCTGTAATGAACTTAAAAGAATACAAAGAGACTTGGATTCACATCTTGCAAGCCCACTTATGCCAATTCAAGATGTTAATATAAGGTAGAATAGCACATATTTGATTCTAGAAAGAATTGAATGTTTGAAAAGACTTCTGCAAGTTTATATTATAGAACAATCAATCATTCAAGCTTTGACTGCTAATAAATGGCAAATACTTGAAAAAATTCTAAGAGTTTTGCAACTATTTCTGGTTACGGAAACTATAAGGCAAAATCAATTATATCATCAATTATTCTCCATATTTGAGCTCTCCAGCATATCTCTCAAACTCTGAGGATGACAGCAGAGTTCAGACTTTAAAAGAAGAGCTGAAGAAGGCATTAGAGTTTAGATTTATGAATAAAAAGGAAGAGAAAGGATCAATAGACATATATCAAAACAAGATAATTGTTTTAAATACTGTAGTAGACCCAAGATACAAACTGACTTTATTTTCTAATGAAATAAGAGAATTGAGTAGAAATGGATGCTTGAAGAAATATGCAAATAATTGAAGGTAGAAAGTGATAATAGTAGTAGCAGTACAGAAGAAGGTTCAGGCGATGAGTCATCTATCCATTTTCAGAAACAAGCATTATCTACAATGAACTTAGATTTGCCAAGTACCTCAAAATCATCAGGAGCATTAGGAAAAGAAATTACTGCAAAGTTACTTAGACATATATCAAAACAAGATAATTGTTTTAAATACTGTAGTAGACCCAAGATACAAACTGACTTTATTTTCTAATGAAATAAGAGAATTGAGTAGAAAATGGATGCTTGAAGAAATATGCAAATAATTGAAGGTAGAAAGTGATAATAGTAGTAGCAGTACAGAAGAAGGTTCAGGCGATGAGTCATCTATCCATTTTCAGAAACAAGCATTATCTACAATGAACTTAGATTTGCCAAGTACCTCAAAATCATCAGGAGCATTAAGAAAAGAAATTACTGCAAAGATACTTAGTTTTTATAAGTTTGAAGAAAGTGAAAGTGACAGCGAGTCAGTTAGTGTTAAATGGAAAAAACGAAAATCAGTGGCTCTTCAAAGGAAATTTCAAGAAATTGAAATTTTTTTACCAGAAAAATCAATTTCTAATCTGGGAAAAGAAGAATTACTTAATTGGTGGAAAGTGACCAAAGCTAAATTTCCAAACATAGAAGTACTAGCCCAAAAATTACTCTCCTTTCCAGTCTCCCCCATATATTCAAAAATTATTTTCATTTTCAGAAGCAGGAAATATATTTGAGGAAAAACGTTTAAAAATATCGCCCAATACTGGTGGTATTAAATGAGTCACAGGAGATTTTACTCTCCCTCAGCAGGATACGAACGCTGGACTCCGCGTTGCTGAGTGAACAGCAGCCGAGAGCTTTATCCACTAAGCCATCCACTTTCCCAATAAAGAAAGTTTCAAGCATAGCTTTTAAAGCTCTAGGTTTCTAATCCCATAATTGCTGAGTACTCAAAGGCCTGGCCCCCAAAGTATTAAAGTATTCTTCTTTCCAGTCTCCCCCATATATTCAGAGAAATTATTTTCATTTTCAGCAGGAAATATATTTGAGGAAAAACGTTTAAAAATATCGCCCAATACTGGTGAACAGTTTTTTTTTTACTTCACCACAATTCAGTAATATTTTCAAAAGTGCAAGAGTTAACTTTATATATATATAGAGATGTTGAGTATATATATAGGAGTACACATAGTCTCCCTATAAATATATATATATATATATATATATATATATATATATATATATATATAGTATATATATATATATATATATATATATATATAATTTTTGGAAATTAAATTTGAATTTAATGAGAATATCTTATAATAATATATTTTGAGGTACTTGAGTAAACTTTATTTAAATAATATTGTAGATATGTAATACACTGTATGAATGCTACACAAGGACTACTATTATTTTTTTATGAAAAGATAGGCTAAGGGTTATGTAAAATAAATCTCTTCCATAGCAAATTTTTTCTCAGAAGTAGATTATAATTCCGTTCCGCCGAATTCTAAAATCGGGAAGGAACCGAACCGGAAAAATGTCACCTGGTCGGAATTCCGTACACCTCTAATATATATATATATATATATATATAGCATATATATATATATATATATGTTATATATATATATATATATATATATATATATATATATATATATAAATAGACAGATATATATATATATATATATATATATATATATATATATATATATATATATATATATATATATATATATATATATATATATATATATATATATATTCTTCATCTATCTTTTTCTCCTCAAGACTGGTGGTAAGGTGCGTAACAAGCATCAGAAAAGAAAAGCAGTAGAAGAATATGACAAAAAGTCGAAAGAAAGCCCAGCCTTCTCCCCTCTGTTCCATTAAAAGGTAATTACCTTTCGCAGTCAGAAATCCACTCTATAGCTTCAATGGGACTGTGATGACCCTCACTATGGTAAATCGTCAGTGTAAGGGTTCATCCCTTGACCCAGGTGGGCCACAACCATACCCCCTCACAAAACCCCGCCATTCTCTCTAATTATGCACCTTTATTCTCGCCTCTGCCCAACTCACATTTCCCTCCTTCAGACATTCGTTTACTGACTCAATCCACTTTTCTTCTTGGTCTCCCAGCTGGTCGGTTCCCAACACACTACCACTATACATCCGCTTAACCAACCGACTATCATTCATCCTTTCCACATGACCAAAACCATCTCAACATACTTTCATTTATTCTCTCGTTTACCCCTTTCTTCACACCACACAACTCTCTAATATGTTCATTCCTCATTTTATCAATTCTTCTCACACCTAGCATGCCCTTAAGATTGTCCATCTGAATACATTGAACTTTAGATCTATACTTCTTATTCCAGACCATAGTCTCACTACTATACAATAACACAGGTAACAATATACCGTCATGTAAGACCCTAGCGCACTAAAGACTTAGTCCCTTTACATTCACCAACGATTTAATTGCACCAGCCACTTTCCTGCCATTCACAACTTTCCTACTACACTCTGCATCATCCGTTCCCTTCTCATCCAACATATACCCTAAATATTTAAACTCAGACACTTGTTCCAGCTGCTCACCATCTAACATAACTTCACACTGAGGACTGTCCTCACTCACAACCATAACCTTACTCTTATCTACGTTTACTTTCAAACCCCTCCTTTTACACACCCTGCCAAATCTCTACCAATCCTTCTCCAACTCTTCAGATTCGCCACACAAACCAAATCATCCACATATACTAGTAGGGCACCTCCACTCATCTCCATCATTCTAACAATCATTTCCTGTCACGTCCACCTTCAATTCTTCTTTCAGAAACCCCTTCAAACAAATTGTATATCCATGGAGAAAATAAATACAACCCCTGTCTTCCAGCAGCATCAATGATGCTAAACCATCAATTTTTTACACCATTTATTCTTACACACGCTTCACTATCGTCATACATACTTTTGATTCCATTCAGAAGCCTACCACCAACACCATATATCACTAACACCTGCCATAGACCTTCCCTATTAACCCTATCATACGCCTGTTGCAAATCCATAAAAACCTAAATACAATTTATTTTTCCTCTCTCGAATTTTCTTTCTCTATCATTTGCTTCAATGTAAAAAATTGAACAACACATCACTATATCACTCCTAAACGCACTTTGCCACCAATCAGTCCTTCAGTCACTGGCGCACTCTTTCGACCAAAAACACCAGCATATATCTTCCTACAACACTAATAAACTAATTTCCCTATAATTTACAGTTCCTTTATCTCCTTTCTCTTATATAAAGGTACTATTACTGCTCTCCTCCAATTCTCGAAACTATAGCCTCCATAAACGCTTTATTATTAATAACTTCAAGATCCAATCAATCACCATCTTGCCTCTGTTCTTGATCATTTCACCAGTAATTTCATCTATACCTGCAGATTTACCATTCTTCAACTTTCACACTCTACCCATTTCCTCCTCTTTGCTAATAACCTCATCCCTAAAATACCTATTCCTTTTCTTGTACCATCAAACCCACACACAGTCATTATCACCTCATCATTACTGCCAATATTATATATTTCAAAGTGTTTTTTCCACACTCCACTCACAATCATTTCATCAGTTACAAAACACCATCCCTATTTATTATTCTAAGCAGGTTCCTTTTATTTTTCTTATTTCCTTCCAGAAGAGCTTCCTATTCCTTAGCAACCCACTCACCCTCCTTCCAAACTGTTCATTACCTTTCTTTTCTCTTATAGATAAACTTAGTAATCTTTTCCTCCTTATATAATTCCAATATCTTTCTTTAAACTATCACGAAAGCTTTAGGTACATCAATCACGCTTTTTTTACTTTTAACTGCTTGCATCACCTCTTCATTCCACCACTCACTGTTATAATTCTACTTTCTACTTTAGCACACCCACATACTTTTGCACTGCTAACAATTACTTCCTTCATTTGCTTCCAGATTTATTCAGTTTCAACTTGTTCACATTCAACTGATTTACTTGCGAGCGTTCTTACATACTTATCCTTATTACCTTGTTCACTTAACTTCACTCTTAATTTACCCACTTCCTTCCGTATCACCTTCCATCCAAGTCCTCACTAACCATCATCATACATAGAACATAAGATCTTTGATAATCCCCATTCCTTAAACCCTCACTCTGATTTGGAATAGATCCAATACATACTACTTCCTTCTTCACCAACACAAAATCAATCATACTTTTCACTTCGTTCCATCTTTTACCTACACCAACTCTAGTATACTTATGGATACTCTTGTGTTTAAAGAAAGTATTACTTACACACATACCTCTCCTCACAGAAATCAATCACCTAACTACCATTCTCGTTTTCTCCCGACACCCCAAACCACTTGTTATACCATCCCTTTTTGCTATATATATATATATATGTATATATATATATGAGGAGAGAGTATATAAAGTATATATATATATATATATATATATATATATATATATATATATATATATATATATATATATATATATATATATATATATATATACACTATATAAAACTTATTAATAGTCAATATTTAGGCCTAGAAGGGGCATTGGTACTAGTATAATTTAAAACATCTTTTATATACATAAAAGAGTAATTTAAAAACAAAACATTGTTTTAAAAACGTATTTTCAACAAAAATCAAATTAAAAACGATATTTTTCACTACCCTATATAAAAATATATATATATATATATATATATATATATATATATATATATATATATATATATATATATATATATATATATATATATATATATATATATATATATATATATATATATATATATATATATATATATATATATATATATATATATATATATATATATATATATATATATATATATATATATATATATATATATATATATATATATATATATTATTTAAATTTTATTAATAATAATAATAAAAATAATAATAATAATAATAATAATAATGTTTATACAGATACCAGAACCTAGACGAGTGTGTTAGTGACTGGAAGCAGTTATGGGTGAACGACGCCTTTTGGCACGTCCTTTTTGCCTTGATACTTTTGGTAATTATGATTTTGTGGAGGCCAACCAACAACAACCAGGTGAGAGGAACATAATTCATACTAATTTCTTCTTCTTCTTCTTCTTCTTCTTCTTCTTCTTCTTCTTCTTCTTCTTCTTCTTCTTCTTCTTCTTCTTTTCTTCTTTTCTTTTTTTCTTTTTTTCTTTTTTTCTTTTCTTTCTTTTTCTTTCTTTTTCTTTTTCTTTTTTCTTTTTCTTTTTCTTTTTCTTTTTCTTTTTCTTTTTCTTTTTCTTTTTTTTTTTTTCTTTTTTTCTTTTTTTTTTTTTTTTCTTTTTTCTTTTTTCTTTTTTCTTTTTTCTTTTTTCTTTTTTCTTTTTTCTTTTTTCTTTTTTTTCTTCTTCTTTCTTTTTTCTTCTTCTTCTTCTTCTTCTTCTTCTTCTTCTTCTTCTTCTTCTTCTTCTTCTTCTTCTTCTTCTTCTTCTTCTTCTTCTTCTTCTTCTGCTAATTCTTCTTCTTCTTCCATCAAAAATTCATATTTTCATTAAGGATTTTGTTTCTTGTAGCGATTCGCGTTTTCTCCTTTGCTTGACGAAGGCTCCGAAGGAGAAGAGGAAGAACAGGAGAAGTTGATGGCGAATGTCTCGGATACGATGAAGTTGCGTAATAATTCGAAGGCATCTAATTCTCCTAGGGAGTCCCGTTCTGTGGTAAGCAAAATAAACCTAAAATTTATCTCAAGCAATAAAAAAGTTAATAAAAAGCTGAATATCATAAAGACATGTCACATGAATATTTAAAGATTCCAGATGCAAGTTCATTATTACTACTACTACTACTAGCACTTTATATGTTTAATATTAATAATAAAGATTGAAGGATAAAGAGAGAAATATAATGCTAAATGTTCTCCGATTTTCCTTGTTGAGTACAACAAAGTGATGATATTTATCTGTTTCATTAATTTATTTAATTTTTTTTTTTTAGGAAGACGATCTCAAATGGTTGGAAGAAAATATTCCTTCATCGATCACAGATACGTAAGTCATTTAATTATTATTATTATTATTATTATTATTATTATTATTATTATTATTATTATTATTATTATTATTATTATTATTATTATTATTATTATTATTATTATTATTTCTTTCTTTCTTTCTTCACCTTCCTCTTTGCCCCAAGATTGGGGGTAAGGTGCTGTACAAGCATCGGAAAAGAAAAGCAGTAGGAGAACATGACAAACGTCGAAAAGAAAGCCCAGCCTTACCCCCCCTCTGTACCATTAATTAGTGAGAGCTCGTCACAGACAGAAAATCCACCTTAGAGCATCATGGGACCACGACGGACCCTCACTATGGTAAATCGTCAATGTAAGGGTTCATCCCCTGGCCCAGGTGGGCCACAACCATGCCCCCATACAAAACCCCGCCATTCTCTCCTATCATGCACCTTTATTCTCGCCCCTCATTTCTCCTTCAGACATTCGTTCACCGACTCAATCCACTTTCTCTTTCGGTCTCCCAGCCATTTGTTCCCAACACACTTCCACTACATCCGCTTTAATCATAACCGGCTATCATTCATCTTTCCACATGACCAAACCATCTCAACATACTCATTTATTCTCTTATTTACCCTTCTTCACACCACACTTCTAATTAGTTCATCTCATTTTATCAATTTTTTTCACACCTAGCATGCCCCTAAGATTGTCCATCTGAACACAATGGAACTTTTAGATCTATACTTCTTATTCCAAAACCATAGTCTCACTACCATACAGCAATACAGGTAACAACATACCTCATGTAAGACTCTAGCTAGCACACTCAAGACTTTAGTCCCTTTACATTCACTCAGCGATTTAATTGCACCAGCAACCTTCCTGCCATTCACAACTTTCCTATCACACTCTGCATCATCCGTTCCTTCTCATTCAACACATACCCTAAATATTTTTAACTCAGACACTTGCTCCAGCTGCTTCATCATCTAACATAACTTCACTAATTGAGGACTGTCCTCACTCACAACCATAACTCTACTCTTATCTACATTTATTTTCAAACCCCTCCCTTTTACATACCCTGCCAAATCTCTCTACTCAACTTTCCTCAAACTCTCTAGGATTCACAAGAGTCAAACCAAATCATCCAGCATATAGCAGAAGTTCCTCCACCATCTCCATTCTCCATCATTCTAACACCATTTCATGCCACTACCTCTAATTCTTTTCATAACCCCATCCATATACATTGAATAACCAAGGAGACATACACAACCCTGTCTCACTCGCTATTAATCTTAAACCAATCACCATTGACACCATTTATTTTTACACACGCTTCACTATCGTCATACATACTTTTGATTCCATTCAGAAGCCTACCACCAACACTATATCACTAACACCTGCCATAAAGCTTCCCTATTAACTATCATACGCCTGTTGTAAATCCATAAAACCTAAATATAATTTATTCATTCTTTTCCTCCCTCATTTTCTCAATCATTTGTTTCAATGTAAAGATTTGATCCACACATCCTCTACCACTCCTAAACGCACCTTGTTCTTCACCAACCAGTCCCTCAGTCACTGACGCACTCTTCAACCAAAATAGCATATACCTTCCTTACAACACTAATAAACTTATTCCCCTATAATTTCTACACTTCCCTTTTCTCCCTTACCCTATATGGTACTATTACTGCCTCCTCCAATCCTTGAACTATGCCTCCTATAAATGCTTTATTAATAAACTTCCAAATCCAATCAATCACCATCTCGCCGCCGCTCTTGATCATTTCACTAGAAATTTCATCTATACCTGCAGATTTACTCATTCTTCAACTTTCTCACTTACCCATTACCTCTCGCATTTGCTGAACCTCATCCCTAAAATAATTTATTCCTTCTGTCCATCAAAACCACACATTCACTCAACACCTCATCATTACTGTTAATATTGTGCAGATTGAAGTGTTCTTTTCCACACTCCCCTCATCCATTTCATCAGTTACAAAAGCAATATCCCTATTCATTATTATTCTGGGCGCAGACTTCTTTATTCTCATTCTTAACCTTTCGCGCTTCCTTCCAGAAGAGCTTCCTATTCCCTTGTATGTCCTCATTCATCCTCCTTCCAAACTGTTCATTTACCTCTTGTTTTCTCCTACGTATGCACCTTTTAGTATTTCTTTTTTCCTCCTTATATAATTCCAAGCATCTCTCTTTTGAAATTTCATCATTTGCTTTTAGTACATCTAACCACGCTTCTTTTTTTTTTACCTTAACTTTCATCACCTCCTTCATCACCATCTGCTGTTAACATTCTTACTTCCTACTTTAGTACAACCACCACACTTCTCTTGCACTACTAACAATTGCTTCCTTCATTTGCCCCCAGATTTGTTCAGTATCAACTTGTTCACATTCAACCGATTTACTAGCGAGCGCTCTTACATACTTATCCTTATTGTCTTGCTCACTTAACTTCTCACTCTTAATTTTACCTACATTCCTTTCGTATCACCTTCCTCTCCATCCAAGCCCCCACTAACTTAATTATTAACTTTATTATTATTATTATTATTATTTATTATTATTATTATTTCATATAACGAAGAATAAGGAGGCGATCTTAAAAGTAGAAGATAAATGGTAGAGGTTTGGAAAAGCTGAATAAAAGATTGAAATGGTTGAAAATTGTGCTTCCGAGTATAAAATTGAGGATAAGAGTTGAAGCAAGTTGAAAGGTTAAGGAACCAAGAAATATTTCTGTGACTGAATGGTTAAAGGTCCAATGTACAAAAGCTTCATTTTTCAGGGTTGCAAAAAAAATTTTTTTTTTTTTTTTACGGTTTATATCAAAATGTTCTGATATTTTTTAAATTCGGTGTATCATCCTTATTATGATTATGATGACATTGGTCTTTATACCAATGAAAGTTATGTCTTCGACCATTAAAAAATCTGCCTTACATTTCTCAATATTTCGACATTGGCCTTTTTACCACTCAATCCACAAATTAATCAGAAAAGACTTCACAATAAAAGGTTAAAGTAGAGTTTGAGGTGAGGATTATAATTGAAAAAAAGAAGAACAGAAGAAAACGTTTGAGGAAAATCTTTAAAAGGAAAAGTGGAAAAAAATTATTGAGTGGATGAATTGAGTAATGGGGTTATGGTATTTAAAGTAGTAGTTTGAGAAGCTTTAGTTATTAAGTGGTTAGTGTTATCACTTATCCCTGTCTTATTTCAGGGTTAAATATTAATATAAATCTATGAACTTGCTGTTAGGAAACCTCATGTGACATAACCAATAGTATAGAGTTGGATTGCCCGACGTACCAGATGCGGTGCGGCCACACAATTCAATGTTCCGGTGCGGTGCGGAAATCTCCGGTTTTCTGGCAACCCAAGTATAGAGACATGAACTTGCTGTAAGAAACTCCGTATGATATATCAGGAAGAATTGTATAAGTACATTTGCCGAACAACACAAAAACAAAGAAACTAACATAACTTTACCCAAATCTCACTAAATTAATCTAACCTCTAACCCTAAGGAGAACCTCTGGGTTCGTTTAGTATATTTAAGTCAGCAAATACTGAACTTTTCTCCCTTTTTATGGCTTATATCTAAATAAATGTATGGGTCCTATAGAAATAAATAATTTTCCATAAAAGTGCAAAATCTGACGGGGATTAGAATAATAGTTCGAGATAGATTCTTATCAATATTTTTTTTTTATGATTTTTTAAATGAAGTATTACTTGAATCTTATTCCAGTGGAATTATTAAATTGATGTAATTTATATTTTTCAGAGGTCTTCCTGTGATGGATTCAGATGAGGTATGTAATCATTATTATTATTATTATTAT